>JAKLMF010000410.1:0-16579 GCA_022813555.1 Botryosphaeria agaves | reverse complement strand
ATGCGAGGACAACAAGCACATGGACACAGAGTAGCGCTCTCACAGAGACCAGAAGCGTCCCGCAGTCGATAAAGAGGAGGACATGGTACAAGACCGCAAATCCTCTGAAATGGGGCACAATACCACCAGTGCCGAAGGAGCGCCAGGTCTCAAGAGAGTACAAGGCTGGATTCTTCAGCTTGCTCACCTTCCAGTGGATGGCTCCTATCATGAATGTAAGTGGAGCGCATGGAAGCTGTTTATATCGAGTATGCTAATGCTGTCTATACAGGTTGGGTATCAAAGACCACTCGAGCTAAACGATGTATGGCTGGTAAACCCGGACAGGAGCGCAGAAGTAATGACAGCGAAACTCAATGCATCATTCAAGAGGAGAACCGAGCGCGGCGACAAGCGTCCACTGGTCGGAGCGATGTACGATACATTCAAGGCAGAGTTCATACTCGGAGGCGCCTGCCAGCTTGTATCCCAACTTATAACGGTTCTCTCACCATTCATACTACGATACCTGATCACCTTTGCTGCCGAGGCATACTATGCCAGCCAGTTCGGGCGCCCGGCACCAGCCATCGGCCGGGGCGTTGGCCTTGTGATAGGAGTCACGGTGCTACAAATAATACAAAGCACCTGCTCGAACCAGTTTTTGTACCGGGGTATGATGAACGGTGGTCAGGCGCGAGCAGTGTTAATAGCAGTAATTTTCGACAAGGCATTGAGAATTTCGGGCAGAGCGAAGGCAGGAGGGAAGCCACCAGATGCACCACCACTAGAGATTAAGCCAGGCAGCAAGGCTGAGAAGAAGTGGTACGAGAAGTTATTGAAGAAGAAAAAGAAGGGACCGAAAGTCGACAACGACAATCAAGGCTGGGGAAACGGAAGAATTATCAACCTCATGTCCACGGATACCTACCGTGTCGACCAAGCGTCCGGCATGTTCCACATGATATGGACTTCTCCGATAGGAATTCTACTTACTCTGGTCCTCCTCATTGTCAACCTTACGTACAGCGCGCTTGCTGGTTTCGGCCTTTTGGCTCTGACAACACCTTTACTCGGACGAGCCATTAGAAGTTTGTTCAAGCGAAGAGCTGGCATTAACAAGATCACCGACCAGAGGGTCAGTCTCACCAACGAAGTGCTGCATGCGGTCCGCTTCGTCAAGTACTTCGGCTGGGAAACGAGCTTTCTAGACAGAATTGCAGCCATTCGAAAGAGGGAGATCAGATCGATACAGGCTTTGCAATCGATCCGTAACGGCATCATGGCTGTGGCCATGTCTATGCCAGTCTTCGCGTCAATGCTTGCATTCATCACCTACTCCTTGTCCAACCATGTTCTCAACCCAGCGCCCATCTTCTCCTCTCTAGCGCTGTTCAACTCTCTCCGCCTGCCTCTCAACTTGCTTCCAATGGTTCTCGGTCAAGTGATTGATGCATTGGAGTCCATCGATCGGATACAGGCCTTCCTTCTCGCTGAGGAAGTAAGAGATGAGGTTGAATGGGATTACGAGAATAAGAATGCTATCGTCCTTGAGCATGCTGACTTCACGTGGGAGAAGACTGCTCCTCAAGAGCAGGATCAGGGTACTGGAAAGGGGCCGAAAGGTGGGAAGGGATCAAAAGGCCATAAACAGAAGAAGATGGAGAAGGAAGCAAAGAAGAAGGCAAAAGAAGCCGCCAAAGCTGGACACGGTGGAGAGAGTTCAGGCACTGACAGTGCCAGCACGCTCACCGAACAGGATCCTTTCAAGCTCCATGATATGAACTTCACCGTAGGCCGGGACGAGCTTATCGCGGTCATTGGCAGTGTAGGATCTGGAAAAACTTCACTCTTAGCAGCACTGGCAGGTGATATGCGAAGAACGGCCGGACACGAAATCTTGGGAGCGTCACGAGCGTTCTGTCCCCAGAGCGCTTGGATACAGAACGCCACTGTCAAGCAGAATATTGTATTTGGCAAGGACTTCAAGGATGGATGGTACAACAAGGTCGTTGATGCCTGCGCCTTGCGACCGGATCTTGAGATGCTTCCTGCCGGTGATTCGACTGAAATTGGTGAGCGTGGTATCACAGTTTCAGGTGGGCAGAAGCAGCGGCTTAACATCGCACGAGCTATCTACTTCGATGCGGACATTATTCTTATGGACGATCCTCTATCAGCTGTGGACGCCCATGTGGGTCGCCACATCATGGACAACGCCATCTGTGGGCTACTTAAAGACAAATGCCGGATACTGGCGACTCATCAACTTTGGGTGCTGAATCGTTGCGATAGGATAATGTGGATGCAAGAAGGCCGGATCGAGGCTTTCGACACATTCGATAACCTCATGGCGCACAACGAGGGCTTCGCGAAGTTGATGGCTACTACAGCTGTTGAAGAAGAGCAGGAAGAAGAGGACCACGTAAATGACGACGAAGTCAAGGCAGAGGAGAAGACGCAGAAGAAGAAGCGTGGCAAGAAGCCTGCGGCAGCTCTTATGCAGGTCGAGGAGCGCGCGGTCAAGAGCGTCTCGTGGGATGTGTGGCACGCCTACTTCCGCGCCGCTGGCTCAATCTTGGCTGTACCACTCTGTGTATTGCTCTTGATCCTGTCCCAAGGGTCCAACATTGTCACCAGCCTTTGGCTTTCCTGGTGGACATCGGACAGGTTTGGATTCTCTGAGGGCAAATACGTAAGTCAAGCTTCGTCCTCGTCACCGGCTCAGCTAACATGTAGCAGATCGGTGTCTACGCCGCATTGGGCGCGAGCCAAGCTATATCCATGTTCGTCTTCTCCGTTGCACTTACAGTGTTCGGTACGGAAGCAAGCAAAGTCATGCTTCATCGAGCCATCACACGCGTCCTCCGAGCACCGATGTCGTTCTTCGACACAACGCCGCTAGGACGTATCACGAACCGTTTCTCCAAGGATATCGACAACATGGATAACAGTCTTACAGACGCTTTCAGGATGTTTCTTATGACTGCAGGACAGGTCGTTTCTGTCTTCGCACTCATCATTGCGTACTACTATTACTTCGCTGCCGCTCTTGGACCGCTTTTCATCATGTTCTTGTTTTCTGCCAGCTACTACCGTGCATCTGCGCGAGAGATCAAGCGACACGAGTCTGTACTTCGAAGTACAGTGTTTGCGCGTTTCAGCGAGGCTGTGACTGGTACTCCGACGATCCGAGCTTACGGCCTGCACGACCAGTTCTCCAAGTCCATCAAGGATGCCATCGACGACATGGACAGCGCTTACTACCTGAGTTTCTCCAACCAGCGCTGGCTGAGTGTCCGCTTGGACACCATTGGAAACCTCCTCGTCTTCATAACCGGTATCTTAGTAGTCACAGGCCGCTTCAATATCAACCCTAGCATCGGCGGCCTGGTGCTCTCGTACATCCTCTCCGTCGTCCAGATGTTAACCTTCTCCGTGCGCCAGCTCGCCGAAGTCGAGAACAACATGAACGCCACGGAGCGCATCCACTACTACGGCACCAAACTGGAGGAAGAGCCACCCCTCCATCTCGGCGACGTACGTCCCACGTGGCCCGAGCACGGCGAAATCGTCTTCAACAACGTGCAGATGCGCTATCGCGAGGGTCTACCACTCGTGCTGCAGGGCCTGGACATGCACGTTGCGGCGGGCGAGCGCATCGGCGTTGTCGGGCGCACCGGCGCCGGCAAGTCGACGATCATGAGCACGCTGTTCCGGCTGGTGGAGTTGTCGGGCGGGCGCATCACGATCGACGGCGTCGACATCTCGCAGATCGGGCTGCTGGATCTGCGGTCAAGGCTTGCGATCATCCCGCAGGACCCGACGCTGTTCCGCGGCACCGTCCGCTCGAACTTGGATCCGTTCCACGAGCACACGGACTTGGAGTTGTGGAGTGCGCTGAGGCAGGCAGATCTGGTGGGTCAACACCAGGATATGCATGACAAGATCGGGCGTATCCATCTTGAGAGCGTGGTCGAGGAGGAAGGGCTCAACTTCTCGCTCGGCCAGCGGCAGCTCATGGCGCTGGCGAGGGCGCTGGTCCGAGGCTCGCAGATTATCGTGTGTGATGAGGCGACTAGCAGTGTGGATATGGAGACGGATCAGAAGATCCAGAGGACGATTGTAGAGGGGTTTAAGGGGAAGACGCTGCTTTGCATTGCGCATCGGCTGAAGACGATTATTGGATATGATCGGATTTGTGTGATGGATTCGGGGCGTATCGCGGAGCTGGATACACCGCTTAGGCTGTATGAGGCTGGGGGGATCTTCAGGGGGATGTGTGATCGGAGTGGGATTCGAAGGGAGGATTTTGATGCTGAGAAGTTGGAAATTTAGGTGAAATTTACGCATGATAATTTTCTGGGGGTCAGGCATTTCTGGGCAGTTGAGGTTTTCTAGAAGCATGTTTGGCGTTTTAAGGACATGAGTTGCTGGAGCATTCATGTTTTTATGTAGCACATGTGGGGGTTGTTGATATGGAAAGTCGTTAGGAGTTGGACAATGGTTTATCTCCTAACCAGCGCCCTTGCGAGGCTACTCTCGCTATTGATGCTTCCTGACGATCCATCATACATCCAGTTGATGTCAGCGTGAGCAGGCTGCGACTCTTGGGTGTACAGAGCAGATAATGGTTGATTTTTATGTACGGTATTTGTACAATTCACCTAACACCATGACCCTCTCAACATGTGCCTACACCCACTACTATGCACCGTCCATGCAAGCTGCAGAACAACCATCTATCCTACACACGCCTCGACTTCACCAACCCCCCCTCCCATTCCTCCCTCCAACATCTCACTCCCTCTCAAACTTATTAGCCAACATACCATACCCGGTCGAAGCATCCGCGCCCGCGAGATCATTGACAGCATCCCAATCGATCCTCTCCCACCACGCCTCAAGATACTTCCTCTTGCCGCCAATGCCCCAATCATACAACCACACATGCTCCCACGTATTCACGCACAACACCGGCACCACATTCACACCCCCCGGCGCCATCTTCTCCCTGACGCCCGCCCCGAACCCCAACCGTGCCGCATTCTGCGGGACGTTGAGCCGCAGGAACTCCTCCTGGTTCTGGTAGAACCGTGGCCCGCCCGGCCCGGAGGCGCCGCGCATGTCGGGCAGGCCGCCGAGCGAGCCGACGTTCTGGGTGTTCATGTCGAGGCTCTGGGCGCGGAAGTGGGCGCCGGCGAGCGGGCTGCCGGCCAGGTAGGTGCACAGGATGCGGTAGGCCGGGCCGACGGTGTCGCGGGACTGGCGCTTGACGAGCCAGACGAAGCCCGGGCCGAACATGCTGGTGGCGGCGGCGAGGAGCTCGGCGCGCAGGGTGTCGATGGAGGAGAAGGAGGCGATGAGCTGGTTGGAGAGGGCGGTGGGGATGGACTTGGGGCGCGGGTAGATGTGCACGCCGCGGAAGAAGAAGTGGTTGTTGTAGGCCATGCTGGCGTGGTTGAAGAGGGGAGCGTTGGCGGGGTCGCGGGCGTGTTGGAGGAGAAGGGTTTGCACAGGGACGTTGGCGTCTGGTGTGCCTGGGGGGGGAGGGGGAGATGTTAGTATAGGGCTTGCGATTGTGGAGTTGTACGTGTACGCACCGGCTGTCATCTCGTTCAGCTTCTTCACCATCAACCCCTGGTATTGCGTCCATGCCATGTCGAAACCCTCAGGCGAGAACAGGCCCTGCACGCCTTCCTGCCTCATACTATCTTCGTTGGTCAGCTGCGGAGCCGTATGCAGCCGGCGCCGGCATGGTGGTGAGGGCTTCGGTATGCTCTTCTGGAGAGGTTGTCAGCGACGCTGCTGCTGCTGAGGCCGGGTCAAAGCAATCGCAGGGACTTACCGAGCACCGAGTTACAGCTTGGAAGGCTTCTCGCCGCCATTGGAAGGGCCGTAGTATCATCGTTGGTGGATACGGAGTGTGAGGGAGCTCTGGTCGGCGAAATGTTCAACTGTGAAGTGCGGGTTTGGACTAGCGGCATCGAGCGCGTCGTCCAATGCCCGAAGCGTCTTCACCTTCACCAACCGACATCTGAAGCAGATGCTCCCACCGCCAAACCCAGGCGCTCCGTTTCAAGCGCTGAGCATCTGCGTGTAGAGACCATACGATACGAAGAGTCATCGCTCGACTGCGGCTGTGCTCGTCATGTGGTCGCCCACTGTCCAGGCCTTTGGGCGCGTATCGTGCTCTTTGCCAGGACAAAGGTGAGACCTATCTACAATGTCTTGTGCAGGACGTGCTCCGGCGACAAAGGCAGGAAACGTCGTGAAAGAAAGAACAGTAGGTTTCTATAATTACTTTCTTTATATCTTTATATCCTCGAAGCGCTCTGTTGTAGCTCCTCTTCACTTCGAGCCAGACTGCATCGCATCGCATCGCCTTCCCTTCCATCGACGTCTACGCGTGTTACTACTCTTCGTTTCGAGTACCAAATAAACAACCCTTTCTCGTGCTGCAAACATCCTGCAATCACTGCCCAGACTTCTGTGAGTCCCCACAATCATGGCTCGTTCGACCTTGAACAAGCTCGCCTTGGTGTGCCTCGTCTCGTCGACCGTTCCCTCGGCCTCTGCTCTGGTCACCGCTGTCAACGCAGCTCAAGCCGTCGGTCTCCTCCCACGGGATACTTCGCTCCAAGCATGCGGCAAAGGCCTTCCGTCCGCGTTCAGCTGTCCATCAGATACGGCATGCCTGCCTCTCAACAACACCAACACCGTCTCCATCATCTGCTGCCCGAAAGGCCAAGCCTGCTCGCTCATCCAACCCGTCAACTGCGACATTAAACTCCAAGACGCTACTGCACATCCTGGCTCTGCGCTTCAGACAACAAACCTCACGGCCAGTCTCCCAACCTGTGGGAACTCGTGTTGCCCGTTTGGATACAACTGTCAAAACGGCAACAGCTGTGCAATACTAGCGTCAACTGCCGCCGCGCCAACGAGCGCGAGTGCAAGCGCTTCTACACCCTCATCAACCAGCCCACCATCCTCAACATCAACAACCCAAAACTCCACCCCAACCTCCTCCTTCTCCGCACGCGCCATCCTCGCCGGCTTCTTCCCCGGCCTCCTCGTCGGCCTCCTCCTCACCCTCCTTGTCGTTTTCCTCCTCCGCCGCCGTCGCGCCGTCAAAGCCGCAAAACGCGACACCATCGACTTCGGCCCCGTCGACCGCACCATCAGCGACCCAATCTACCACCCCCAGCTATCCCAACGCACCGAGTTCCTCTACCCACACAACCAAGACCACATGGCCCCCCCACTGCCCCCACTAAACTACAGCAACCCGCCCACGCTCCCAGCGATCGCGTTCTCGCCGGGGGAGGCGACGCTGACGGGCTCGTCATCGACGCAGCGGCCGACGACGGACAAGGGCAAAGGCCGCGCCGTAGACGCAGCCGCGCAGTTCCAGACGCCGACGAGAGCGCCGCGGGTGCCGCAGCCGGCGCGCATCAGCACGGCGACGATGACGACCGTGCAGAGTCCCGTGCCGCGCGTGCGCTCGCTGTTCCATAAGGCGACGCCGCCGCCGCGCCGGGGTGATAGTAGGGGGAGTAGGGGAGGGAATCCGCGGGATACGCTGACGAGGAGTGGGAGCCAGGAGACGATCGATGTGTTGATGCCTGGGGCGCCCATGGAGGTGCAGTACCAGCAGCAGGGGCAGCAGCAGATGCAACAGCAGGGGCAGAGGGGAGCAAGGGATCAGACACAGGCGAGCTTGGGCAGTCCGTTTCATGCGTACCGGTCCGAGAGGATGACGACTTTCTCGGGCCTGATGGAGGATGCGGGGTATAAGCGGGAGGGGAGGAGGTGACGAGAGCGCGGGGAGTGTTTTTCGGTGTGTAGATACAGCCTTGAGATACAGAGGAATAACAATGTCACTACCGTTCAGGAGTTTCCTTTTCTTGCTCTTGAGCATCTGTAGTAATTTTGTTCATGCGTCATGCGAAACAGGCGATTACGAACTCTCAAAATCAGGAGCAGAATGACATCTCATCTGATATTGAATTTTTGGTCAAGCGTTCCGGACTGAACGCTGCAATGCAAGTCGAATACGTAGCATACAAATGTACACCATAGCTAATCGGAAGGAACATGGTCTGTTGACCGTATAGTCCAATCCATGCTTCCACATCCACCCGATAACTCTCCAATACATCCGTAAGGCGCAGCTTGCGCCGTTTTCCTGCCCTCTCGGCCCCACAAGGGACGTCGGAATGCGTGTCTGTGTGCTACCCGCCCGGGCTATAGGTAGTAAGAGCTGTTGAAGAGAGCTGAAAGAGAAACTCCACCGTTGACGGCTATTGTAAAGACGGTGTGCAACATAGATGATAATCGCCGTCGCCGTATATATGTACTCGAAGTATGTGATCGAAATATGTCGAACTTGTTCCGAACCGTCGCGAAGCGTGTTGCGAGGTTGCAAGTCGAATTGTTGCAAGAGGTTGTTGCGAAGCTCGCTGAGGAAATGTCCCAGCTGGTAGTTAAAAGTCCGTAAAGTCGTAGTAGTAAAAGAGTCGCGGTGCCGTTCACGCACGCAAAACCATCCTGAAAGCTCCGTCTCTATTCTGCTTCCGCCCTCGGATTTGAGATCTCAAGTCTCAGCTGTCGTGAGGTATAGTCGCACTCCGCCCCTCACTAACATACACCTTCCCCCCGACAGCCCTGCTGATCCCCACTCCCAGCCCCACCGCGGCCGCAACAATGAACAGCGCGAGCAGAATCTGGATGCACAGCCTCTTCCTCGCCGGAATCTCCGACCATCTACACCTCATCCTTCCCCACGCGCCCTTCTTCCTCGTCACAGCCCGCTGGTTTTCCAGCAGCGTCGCCTTGGACGGCCAGACCGTGCATTCTTTTGACGTCGCTGGGCTGCGGCCGTCCACGGAGATCTTGGGAGTTGATGAGGCCTGGTGGGAGAGTTGTGATTGAGACTCTAGGTCGTGGGTGAAGACTTGAGGAGCGAGGTGGGCCTTTGTGGAAGAGGAGGTTGGTGGGCGGTCTAGTTGTAATGAGCGACGCGCAGGGGGGTGCGAGTAGAATGCTGAGCAGGGGTTGTTGGCGTCAGGGAGGGAAGCTGTGTCGTCGGCCTGGGTGGTCGTGGTGCTGAGGTCGTGCTGAGGAGGGATGATTGAGGCGCCAAAAGTGGTTTTCTCGTCGAGAGACATTGTTTTCGTTTGCCTGGTGGTCTTAGATGAAAGTCAAAGTTGACAGGATTGAGAGCTTGTGAGTGCTCTTGCGCTGTGGCCTGGCTATGATCGAAGGAGGTGTGTCGAAGGAACGTGTTTTGGGATTGAGTTACAAATGATTCGTAGTGGTAAAGAAGACGAGAAGGAGAGACAAGAACGTGAATATATCCTGGACAGAGGAAGGAAGGAGGAGTTTAGGCGGTCCTGCCAGTCGTGCGTGTCCTGAGCGTAGTCGCCGTAGTGCTCAAGCTGAAACCGATCGGGGGTACAGTCTTCGTGCTCGAAAACACGACGACCAATGCAGCAGCGGCAACGCTCTTGTTCTGAGTGGAAGTAGTTGTTCGAGGGAATTGAAGCACAAAGGAAGCAGCAGTTCTCTCGCAATCGACTTGATGGGAAGGATAAGAATATCAGGACCCTGGCAGGCAGTCGATGAGGCGCTAGTCGAGGTCTGGTAACCATCTCCGCGTGCCTTCCTTAGCGCTGGCATCGGTGCAGATCCGTGTGGGGACTTCTGGCATGGTGCCTGGCGCGCCGTTGCTTGACCCGGCTTCGCACGTTGCCCAGATTTAATGAGCACCAGCATCCAGCCTCCGCAATCTTAGCACACCGAGAAACTCAGCTCCCTCACAGTCCATCCACATGAAGAAGTTCGATCCATTCATACACCGAAGGCTGTCCATCTTCGCCTCCGGAGTCGTGCTCCAAGTTTGGACGGTCTTCATGCCGTGCCCTCGCCTAGCTTGCCTGCCCGCTTTGCACCTCCCAACGTAGTTCTGCGGCGAAGGCGAGAGCGCTCTGCGCCTTCAGTGACCACCTGCATCACGCGCGTCGCCACCATGCGCTGGAGGACCAGAGGTGTTGCGTAGTTGATGCCGCTTCGAAGGCCATTTCGAAAGCGTGTCTCTGATGCAATCGCCAGTTATCGACGGACTTGAAACCGTTCCATCACGTGGACAGCATGTGTGTGGTTTGTCTCAGCCCAATACCGCCCACTCCACCGGGCCTACCCTCTCAACATAAGCCCACTGCTAACTCCCCATCCTCCCTCCCTCATGCCTTCCCCTTCCCTCTCCCCTTCCCCGGCCCAGGCATCCTCCGCCTCTCCCAGATCTGCACGTAGCTCTCCTTCGTAAACAGCGTCTCCGCCCGCGCCTTCTCCACAAACAAGTCCTGCACCTCAACCCACTCATCCCTCGCCTTGTCCCTCAGCTGCACCCTCCACACCTTCCTCTCCGCCTCCCCTTCCACACTGTCATCCCGGCTCCGGATGGCCTCATGCGTGATGTTCGCCACGAGGTCATACCAGATGGGCTCGCCGGGCGGGTGCGCCGCCGGGTTCGGCTCGACGTAGGGCGCCATGTCGAGCGAGCGCACGGGGAACGTGACGATGGTCGGGTTGCGCTCCGAGACGAACTTGTTGCGCGAGAAGCGCTTGATGTGGAAGATCAGGTACGGCGGCAGCGGATGCAGCAGCCGGTACCGCCGGCGGTAGTTCAGCCGCTCCTGCGCGCGCACGCCGTCGTACTTAGAGAGGATGTTGACCAGCGGCACTTGCGGGATGATGTTCTTGTCCAGCTCGTCTTGGAAGAGGGGGGCGGCTGGGAGGTCGAGGGTTAGGATGAGGAAGCGTGTTATCTCTGTTTCGACGGCTGCATCTTCGAAGCGGAGACGGTCGCCGGCGTCGGCGCGCGCGGTGATGAGCTGGGATTCCATCTTCAGCGTCCCTTGAAAGACTCGCTGGATGATGCTCGTGCCAGGCTTGGTTTTACTGCCGCCAAGAGCGAGGTGCAGGTTATTGAGGAACCAGCTGAGGAAATCAACCGGGTCGGATTGTTCAGTGAGGGTGAAGCGTTTGTTCGACCGGAGCGCGATCTCTTGGAGAAGTTCGTGAGGAGATACATGCGCTTTGAAGGCGCGCGGGTTCCAGATCTTGCGGACTAGAATGCTGAAGCGCTGGGCGAGCTGTGGCCGGCTAGACAGGTCCTCTAGCATGAAGAAGTTTCTCAGCGGAGGCACGTTCGCCAGAGCGTGCATGACAACGTTGAAGTAGTCATTCGCCTTGATGTTGTTCATTCCCACGAAGCCCGGATTGTATTTCCTCCCCACGAGATCCCATGCCGTCTTCGGCTCCTTATCCAGCTTGGTGACCTCCTCCTTGGAGAACTTCGGATCTACCACATACTTGATATCTTCCAAGCTCTTGCTCTGGACTTCGTAGCCCTCCGGCAGCACGTAGACCTTCTTCGTCTCCATATTTACGTAGACATGATGTCCTTCGTCCAGCGCGTGGAAGTAGGCTTGAGACTTCGGCCCCCGGCCTTGATAGTATTTCCCGCAAACCAGGCATGCATAGACATTGATGTTGGAGAGCGTGACCGAGCATAGTTTCTCGAAGTCGAAGTCCAGTACGGAGCGATTGATGGTGTCGAGGTATAGGTCCGAATAGCCTTCTGTGGGTGCTTTCTGTCGCACCGGTGCTGAAACCGCAGACTCGTCTTCATCTTCGAGTAATGCACCGGCCTCCTGGAGTTCCTCATGCTCTTGTTCTGCGGCGCCCACTATGTCGACCTTCTCCTTGTCCTCGAATCGAGGGGACATCAAGTGTCCATTGGTAGCGGAGGTGCCCTTGGAAGTAGCACCATCTTCCGGGGCATCGTCAACACGCGCCCTCTTCGAAGCTGGCGAATCTACAGCTGCCTCAGCTTCTAGAGGCCCACTCGCCTGTCGTTTGACCATCTTCTGAAGTATGCGATAATATAACGCGGGCTGCTGACACAGACTGCGGAAAATGAAGCTTTCGGGGATGGGTTTGCAACCCAGTCAAACACGAGCTTCACGTTTTCCAGCAAAAAGTCGCGTCGTCTTCAAGTACGAGAGTAGCTTGACCACATACAGACCCTCAGAAGCCGTAACATTCTCTCTAGTCTATCAGAATGGTAGGAGAGTCGTTCTTCAAAGTACAGTGCATAGCTAACATCTTTTAGTCATACAACAATCCTACCCAAATCTTCGCCGACGACGTAACGGAAGAGAAGGGTGAAAATGCGCGTCTCTCAGCTTTCGTGGGCGCGATCGCAGTAGGAGACTTGGTAAAGAGCACGCTGGGACCGAAGGGCATGGATAAGATCCTACAATCTGCGTATACAGCCCTCCACCAAGCCATCTAGTGTAGGAACCAGCTAACGTGAGCATCACCCAGCTCAACCGGCGAGATTATGGTAACGAACGACGGCGCTACAATCCTTAAATCCATAGCTCTCGACAACGCGGCCGCTAAAGTCCTGGTCAACATCTCTAAGGTACAAGATGATGAGGTGGGCGACGGGACAACCTCCGTAGCAGTCCTAGCTGCTGAGCTTCTCCGCGAAGCCGAAAAGCTCGTAGACCAAAAGATTCACCCTCAAACCATCATTGAAGGCTACCGGATAGCCAGCCACGCTGCTCTACAAGCTCTCACAGCATCCGCAGTCGATCACAGCAACGACAAGACTGCATTCAGGAAAGACCTCGTAGCCATAGCCCGCACAACCCTCAGCTCTAAAGTCCTCTCTCAAGATCGCGACCAATTCGCCAACCTCGCTGTCGACGCCGTCCTCCGCATGGGCGGCTCCACCGACCTAACCCACATCCAGATCATCAAGAAAGCCGGCGGCAAGCTGAAAGACTCATACCTAGACACGGGCTTCATCCTCGACAAAAAGATCGGCGTCAACCAGCCCAAACGCCTCGAAAACGCCAAAATCCTGATCGCCAACACCGCCATGGACACCGACAAGATCAAGATCTTCGGCGCGCGCGTCAAAGTCGATTCGACGGGCAAACTCGCCGAGCTGGAAAAGGCCGAGCGGGAGAAGATGCGGGCCAAGGTCGAGCGCATCAAGGCCCACGGCATCAACTGCTTCGTCAACCGGCAGCTCATCTACAATTGGCCGGAGCAGCTCTTCGCCGACGCGGGCATCATGTCCATCGAGCACGCCGACTTCGACGGCGTCGAGCGGCTCGCTCTCGTCACCGGCGGCGAGATCACCAGCACTTTCGAGCACCCGGAGAACGTCAAGCTGGGCAGATGCGATGTCATTGAGGAGGTCATCATCGGCGAGGACACGCTGATCCGGTTCTCTGGTGTTGCGGCGGGCAAGGCGTGCACGATCGTGCTGCGCGGCGCGACGGAGCAGCTGCTCGACGAGGCCGAGCGCTCGCTCCACGACGCGCTGGCTGTGCTCTCCCAGACCGTCAGAGAGCCGCGCACCACGCTCGGCGGCGGATGTGCGGAGATGGTCATGGCCAAGGCGGTCGACCAGGCCGGGCACAATGTTGCGGGCAAGAAGGCGCTGGCTGTTGATGCGTTTGCGAAGGCGCTGAGACAGCTGCCGACGATCTTGGCTGATAATGCGGGATTTGATTCAAGTGATTTGGTGGCGAGGCTCAGGAGAGCGATTTACTCGGGCATGACGAGCAGCGGGCTGGATCTTCTGACGCCTGGGGGCGGGATCGCGGATATGAGGGAGTTAGGTGTGATCGAGAGTTATAAGCTAAAGAGGGCGGTGGTGTCGTCGGCTTCGGAGGCGGCGGAGGTAAGTGTCGCGGCCTTGTGAGGTTATTGGATTGCGAGAGTGCTGACGTTTGGCTTAGTTGCTGCTACGGGTTGACAACATCATTCGGAGCGCGCCGAGGAGGAGAGAGAGGATGTAGAGGGCGGAAGGTGATGGGCGTGGAGGTAGTCTACCACAAGCGCATGTGGATTTAGCGCTTTGTGCAGGCCGTGGACAGTTGGTATTGATCGGTGTAGTACCGCACTTAGAGGCATACCACGTCAGCGACGGGCGTCACGGTTCACGTAGATGGAGCATCGTTGTTCGGCGTATACCAATGTGAGGTGGGCCGATTGTAGGAACGTTGGAGATGATGGATAGAAGCTACTTGTAGTTATATATGGCTTCAAGAATGGAAGAATAGCATGACCATGGGTCCTCCCGTACGAGTGCAGCACAACAGACAGAGGTCTCCAACTTGTGACAGTAATCGCTATCCAACATGTGACAGAGATCGCACAATAATCGCTATCCAACATACATCCAAAAGCGCAACCAGAAAGACAACCAGGCCAAGAGTCGCCCAGTTTGTGACTAGAGAAGCAGTGACTCCGAAGCTACTGATGTGGCTGGTATTGATTTTCTCGTTGCAATGACCAATGTGCAAGCAGAGATCCCTAGTCTGACGTAAAAGGACTCTCCTCAAGACGCTTTGAAGTACCGCTCGAACCTCGACTCATCTTGCAGCCCGCACTCTGTGACCGCACTATAGCAAGCCATAAGAAGTTTAGGAAACCGCGTAGTCCAATACCTAAGATAGCCCGTCGGGAGCTTGCCAACCCTTTCCTGGACGTCCGGCGGTATATCTGCATAGTGGTTCTTCTTGTTTCGCAGCGCACGTAACAGATCCAGCATTCTATCGCCCGTATACTTGCGCTGCTTGCCAAGAGTGTCGACGAACTTGCGGTCCAGCTTCTCAAGGAAGTCGCCTCGTCTGCCTATGATGATCGGGCCGTGCGACTCTAGGACTTGGAGATGCCGTGACGGAGGATCTCGGACCTCTCGCTCCCAGTGGTCGGAGACATCGCAAAGGAACTCGAGACGTTTCTCGGGTGGCCAGAAGAATGGATGGTTCATGACTTGGTGGGCGGTAGGTCTAAGCCATACCAGTGTTAGCGCACGATCAAATAACAATATTAAAGTGGGACAGCTTACCGATATTCAGGCTTCGGATTGAGCATCCAAGCGATGAGAGAAACGGGTTCTTCGCAGTCGTCGCCCAAAGACTCCAGCTTGCTGAAATTGTATTTGTTCTTCTTGATATTCAGTTCACGAACCTGCATCCAGCCTTCGTCATCGTCGAACGGATGCGAGCCATTGGTGAGGACATAGAAGAATACGCATCCCAATGAGAAGATATCTACAGCTCGTTTCACGCCTTGAGCTACGGCTTCACTAGTGCTCGAGGAATCGCCGTTAGGTCCACTAGAGCTTTGACGGCCATCCGCATCCTTTGGTTGTAGAATGAGTTCTGGAGCTTTCCAGCCGACGGTGCCTGCAATGCCAGTAGTGCCCCTGAGAGTGCTCATGTTTTCAGGCAGCGTCTTGCACAGTCCGAAATCCGAGATTACGAAGCGCGGTCCCGTCGTTTGATTCTTCTTTGGATAAGCGATGAGAATATTCTGAGGCTTGATGTCCCGATGAATGATCCGAAGACTATGCAGATGATTCAACCCAGCAGCCAGCTGATACAGCGCCCGTGGCACGTCTTGGTTGATCTGGTAAACAAGCGAAGTCCTCCTCTCCTCGTCCAAGTTTACGCTGACACTGTCGTTTTCGTACAGATCCCACAAGCTCGCTTGGCAGAGTTCGACGGCAATGTAGAGGAAATTGGCGTCCTTTTGCTGGCAGTAATAGCGGATCACATTGGGATGATCGTCGCTCTGCTGTAGCAGCGCAACCTCCTGTGACGCGAGCTCGTAGAACTCGAGCAACATCCGTTTGACGGCTACATCGCGGCCCTCAAACGTGCCCTCGAAAACGAAGGTGCCTCCGCTTCCATGACCTAGCGTGCGATCTTCGCGGATGATCAGGCTGTTGATCTGCTTCACATTGGAAACACCAGTAATCCCATCCGCATTGACCGTGATCTCGTCTGGCTGCAACGGTTGTTCTTGCCCAATCCGCTTGACCTCTTCCACTATTTGGCCCACAGGGTCATCTTCTGGGTCATCGGTGTCCGCCCTGCTCTTTCTTCGTTTCCGCCCGCCCCGCTGACCTCTATGGGCCTTCTTCTTCGATTTAAGTGGCTCTCCATTGGACTCAGTAACTGATGTGTTCAACGGAACAACAGCGTCATCTTGGGTGCCTGCCACTGCATTGTCCGGAGCAGCGACTCCTTCATCCGATACAGCGAACGTTACTCTGCGGTCGTCGGCGATAGGAAGATGAGGTTCACCGTTAGATATCGGTTGTTCTACAACATCCAACGAAGCTTGGTGCGCCTCAATTACGCCAATGGGTTGCTTATGCAAATTACGTTGCGGTATCTTGAGATTCAGAAATCCGCCAGCAGCGATGAGGATCACCAGGGCCACGAGAGCGGACAACCAAGTCTGTTGCAGAGGCAGATACCACGGCGTACTACTCTGCATCGGAACCTGCGGCAAAGCTGAGTCTGCCGGATCGGCAGCAACTGGATCAACCATTGGCTCTAGAGACTCTGGGCCGGATATTGATGGCATGCTCCGTCTTCGACCAGCATAATCAGGAAGCGTAGAGAGCGTATGGACACCGACTAATTCCGCCTTGGACGTAAACGGGTCTTTGCCTCTCCATTCAAGAAGGTCGTCGTCCCATTTAGCTTTGTAG
>JAKLMF010000040.1:0-40348 GCA_022813555.1 Botryosphaeria agaves | reverse complement strand
ACTGCTGAAGCACATCTGTACAACTAACCACCTCGTTGCTCGAGTGCTACGACCCTAGAGGCTTGGCAGAGGGCAGCACGTGATGGCATGAACCATTTCTTGATTTGCTTGACCTCCCAAATCTATGTCTAACCTCCAGCTACAAGACGTGTTGATCAGAGTGGCTCCAGTTTTTGCTTGTTGCTAACGAGGCTTCCAGCACTCCTACATGTGCTTGGCATCATTAGTTCTCTAGTTACACCCATGGACGCACTGAACAAGTCACCCTCTTTGACCATGGTATCCTTCGCTCAACCTTTGCATTCGTCCCAGCTATTCCCTTCCATCCCTCGCATCCCATATGGTGCGGAGTCGACCGCTTTTCACCCTCCTTGAGCAGCTGCTCTCGCAACAGCTATGTCGTACCGACTTTAACCGTACCACAAGCGAGACGTTGATAACATTCCGGCCCTCGCTCTTGGCCTTCTCAGTAAGGCATGCAGAAGGCCTCTTGCCTGCAGATGTGGCTGCTCGGCGGAGTTGGCATTCCACTGTGATTCGTCGCGGAAACTTGGTGAGGATTAGTGCGCCAAGGATTTCGAAAGTCGTCAAGATCATCCTGCTCATCTCTTCCAAGGTGGACCGGACGATTTTATATCCACCAGAGGCCCCCACCTCTATATGGTTCCTTACTAGAGCAATCGTGCCGCGACTGCGAATGCTGCAAGACGAAAGACACTCTCAAGCCATTGTGAAGCACACCGCACGGGCTATCTTTCACAAAACTCTGCCATTCACGTCTCACCAGAAAGCCGCGGTCTTCCGACCGTTTCGTTTCTGGTGGACTTGTCGATCTCATTACTTGCAGAGTGAAGGGCCATAGCGTGAGAAAGCCTAGCCTTTGCCACTAACCCCATACTGACGGTGTTCCGCCGCTGCACGTAGGCGCTGCCGCAGTCACTCTTTGGAACCTCCGCTGTCTTCACATTCAACCTCAACAGCCCCTCACTCCGCCCACGGTTGGCGCATATTGGAGCGGCGACTGGGCGCGACCGACCACTACATGCTTCGAAAACTCTGCTACAGGACACCTACGACGGAAGCAACGTCGGGACCGCCTCTCCTGAACCTCTACTCCTACTCCCTACACAGGAAGCTCCGCAGGAAGGAGATTCCCTGAACCATCCAACGTTCCTGAACTCCTCCCTCTTACCGGACCCAAGGTCACTGCGAAGTCATGGCTTGGGAACATCTGGGCGTCAACCGGCCGCATCTCGTCTACATCATTCTGGGCGGCTTCACCAGCCTGTTCATGCTATGTTCGTCCGTCATCAAAGAGAGGTTGTACATTGGCGAAGCTACGGTAGCAACAATATGTGGGATAATCTTCGGTCCTCATGCGGCGGACCTTATCAATCCGGCCACCTGGGGCAACGTTGACCAGGTCACGTTGGAATTCTCCCGAGTCGTCCTTGTCGTGCAATGTTTCGCTGTGGGAGTCGAGCTGCCCAAATCATACATGGAGCGACATTGGAAATCGGTCACGTTCTTGCTGATCCCGGTCATGACTTTCGGCTGGCTGACCACCAGTTTGTTCATCTGGTGGATGTTCATGCCCCGTCTGAACTGGCTGGACAGCCTCTGCGTTGCAGCATGTGTTACGGCTACGGACCCTGTCTTAGCCTCTTCAGTTGTCGGCAAAGGCAAGTTTGCTAAGCGCGTTCCTAAGCATCTACGAGATCTACTCTCTGCGGAATCCGGATGTAACGACGGCATGGCTTTCCCATTCATATATCTCGCTATCTACATTATCAGATACAAAGGGCATGCTGACAAGGCCGCCTTCCACTGGATCTGTTATAGTATATTATACGAGTGTATCTTTGGCGCCATCTTTGGGGTCGTCATCGGTTATGCAGCGAGACGCGCCATCAGGTATGCACACGAGCGGGACATTATAGATCGTGAGAGCTTCTTAGTGTTCTACTTTGTGCTCGCCCTGTTCTGCGCCGGGTCCGGGAGTATACTTGGACTGGACGACTTGCTTGTAGGTTTCGCCTGTGGCGTTGGCTTTAGCAATGATGGATGGTTTCAAGAGAAGACAGAGGAATCCCACGTCTCCAACGTCATTGATCTGCTTATCAACTTGGCTTTCTTCGTCTATTTCGGTACCATCATACCCTGGGGGCAGTACAACTCGGACATCATAGGGACTGCTCCCTGGAGACTGATTGTCGTCGGCCTTCTTGTGCTGTTCTTCCGCAGGATCCCGATCATGTTGTTGCTGAAGCCAATCATTCCAGACATCAAAACCTGGCGAGAAGCGCTCTTCGCTGGCCATTTCGGTCCCATTGGAGTCGGTGCCATTTTTGTCGCTATCCTAGCAAGAGCAGAACTCGAGACCGAATCCACTACACCGCTGGCAGTGCTTCCGGAACCTGGTTTCGAGCACCTCAACATCATCGAGCTGATCTGGCCCATTACCACGTTCCTGGTCATCTGCTCCATTGTTGTACACGGGTCCTCTATCGCTGTGTTCACACTCGGCAAACATATCAACACACTCACCCTCACTCTCTCTTACACCCAGGCCAACGAAGAAGGTCCCTCGTGGATGGAAAGGCTTCCGCGCATTCAATCGCGGTCGAAGAGCATGTCGATGCGCAGAGGTGGTGAAGAGTCTTCGATAGACGAGAAGGATGAGGAGCTTGGTCCAATCGGCATGCCCGCCAACTTCCTTCGAAGGCAGAGAGAGGACGAACCATCCAGTCGTTCTTCAAGCACGAAGCCTTCTTTCCGGCGGAGGAGGTGGGATGCAAACATTGGTCCTGGTGGACCGATCAGCCAATCTGCTATTGCCCCACAGGGTCGCAACAGGGACCACTCCGACGTGCCTGAAAATGCTCGGAGTGGCTCTGACACCTTAGCCATGAACAGCGACGAGTCACCGGAGGATAGTCTGGATAAGGAGAAGAGGGGCGTTGAAGAACCAGAGGAGGAAATATATCGCGAAGGCGACAAGGCTATTATCGAGGACGAGGAAGGCAACGTCCTCAAGGTAATGGACAGCAAAGGTCAGACTGATGAAGAGCTTGCTCAGCACGCGAAAAAGGAGGGAAGGAAGTTGATGGCAGAGAAAGACGTGCAGCACGGCGTCGCTCAGACTGAGGACGATCAGCAAGTGGATGCGGGCGCGAAAGCGGCGCACGAGATTAAGGATGCTGTTGAGCATCCTCAACGAGCCTGGAGAGACATGCGAAAACGGATGGAGAGCTTCAGCGGTTTGAGGAAACACGATGAAGCCGAGTCACCTAGGAAGGCACCCAAACCGCCACAGCAGAGGCGTGGTCCGGCCTTGGCGTATCAGTTTGGAAACACGATCATTGTTGAGGACGAGGATGGCGAGGTGCTGAAGAAGTACGAGATACCGTCGGCTAAGAGGGCAGACCGGCCGCAAATGGGCCGCCAGGGTACCAGCTTCGCCGATCCGGCTAGGAACAGGGCACGCTTGCAGCGTATGGGGACATACCTTGGTATTGGGAACAAGCCCGAAGACGACGTTGAGGCCGGTCCTTCGACACCTACTAAGCCCCAAGAGCAGCGACGCAAGAAGAAGCAGCAAGATGAGGACGACGATAATCTTCGCTTTACTATTACGGCTGGTGGCCAACGCATGAGCAAGGCTGAGTTCATCCGTCAAATCCAAAGGATGGACCCGAAGGCCCGTGCCAAGCTAGTGGAGGAAAGTGATGCGCCCGAAGCTGTGAAGGAAGAAGCTCGGGCAGGCGCGCAGGAGGACACAATCAACAAGCGCAAGGCCGTCCAGAAGGCCGCCGAGACTCTGCCAGATGAGTCCAGCGACCCAGAAGCCGATGCCCGTGTTCGCAAGGTTGGTTCGAAGGAAGACGTACAGGCAGGGCCGGAGGGCCTCACACTCATCGACTCCAACAACGAGGACATACCGTTCCACTCCATCTCCGAAGACATTGCCGACCACGGCGGAGAAACTGCCGCACAGCGTCGGCGCCGGCTCGCATCATCCAATCGCAGAGCTGAATCGGGCTACTTTACCTCGAAACCGCCAGTGGTTGCGCCCGCACGTCAGCCCAGTTCGTATGGCGAGGGGAGCGATCGGGGGCGGCCGCAACGCATGTCTACTTTCGACGAGGGCGAGACTGCCGCTGAGCGACGGAGGAGAGAGGGAGCTCTAGGCCATACGAAGGAAGAGAGCGAGGACGAGGACGAGGAGGACACTGACTCGGGGATGCGGGAGCCGCCGGCGGAGACGCAGACGCGGGCGCCGGGCATCAGGTTTGCGGATCCGCCGAGAGCTAGTCGGTTGAAATGGGGCGATGATGTGAGGAAGCAGGATAGACGCTGAATTCTTATTTGATGTATCGCTCATATCGGTCGTCTTTGTGCTTTTTTGCATGGCGCTGGTGGGACCTAGATTGCATTTGCCAACAGCGCTGGTGTTGGAGGTGAACAGGATCTGTATATATTTGCGTACTCTGATGCAATCTCGCACTCATACGAGACGTACAGATTTTAATGCGTACAGTTAGTCGGTCTAGCATGTCTACATAGAACTCCTGAAGCACACTTCATCGTCTAGCCTCCTGTCTATTCTCGAAAACAGCCAAACGCCTACCTGCATGCTCTTTATCCGACGATGGATCTTCTATCATGCCATGCCATTGACACACAAGCCGAGTTACAGCTACAGCGTAAAACGACTCTCTCCACACTGACACACTAACATATCAGAGCCTCTTGCTCCGGCCACGACATCCCCCACTCACGCATTCCCCTGCGCCTGGATGATGTTCCGATGCAGATTGATATTCTTCAGAATGTCCGCCGCCCCCCTCTTCACCAACATCTGCGCAATCTCCCACCCAAACTCATCCGCCTCCTCCGCACTCCTCACGCCCCTCCTCATCTCCGCCTCTACCGCCTCCGTCCCATCCAGACTCACCACAATCGCCCGCATCACCAGCTCGTCCGTCTCCTCTCCCTCCTCACCCTTGCCCTCCCCATCCACCGCCTCACCACTCTGGTCGTACTCCTCTTTCGGCTCCGCCCCCACAGCAACGCCCCTGTCCCTCTTCACCCACTCCGTCTCCACCCCAATCGGCACACTACACCCGCCCTCCAGCGTCCTCATCAAACTCCTCTCCGCCAAACACGCCCACGTCGTCCTCGGACACCTAATCGGCTCCAGCAACCTCGCGACCTCCTCATCCCCCTCCCGCACCTCAATCCCCAGCGCCCCCTGCCCAACCGCATGCATCATCCCGCCCTCGCTCTTACTCAGCAACGCCGTGATCCTCGCCTCCATCCCCAACCGCTTCAAGCCAGCAGCCGCCAGGATCAGCGCGGCGAACGGGCCATCCGCGGCGTCTAGCTTCGCGAGCCGCGTGCCCACGTTGCCGCGCACGTCGGCGAAGTTGAGGTGCGGGTAGAGCCGCCGCAGCTGCGCGGTGCGCCGGAGGGAGGAGGTGCCGATCGTACTGCCGGCGGGGAGGGAGGAGAGGGTAGTGTGGTGGGGGAGCAGGCGGGGGGAGACGACGAGGGCGTCGCGGGGGTCTTCGCGGGGGAGGATGGCGCCGATGAATAGGCCGGTGGGGAGTTGAGTTGGCATGTCTAGAGATAGTGAGGAGCGTCAGCGCGGCTCTTGGTTGTTTACTCCGTTCGAATGGGTCGTCCACGTCCTGCAAACTGCTTTTCTCTCATCATGGCGGACCACGCTCGCCCACCCTCTCCCCCCCCCACCCCGTCTTCACTCCCTCTCCCTCCCGGCTGTCAAATTACAGAAAACCCACCTTTCAGACTATGCACCACGAAATCCACCTCCCCGGCCTCCAGCAGCGCCTCCAACTCGTGCGTCCACAGGCTCTTAGCGCCCGCACCAAGACTCGGCAGCGGCGTCTCCTTGTCCCTGTCGCCCAAGGGGTCCATGGCGTGCACCTCGTAGCGCTTGTCGGGCCACGCGCGCCGCAAAGCCTGCGAGACCAGGTCGGTTTGGATGCGCGCGAGCATGGAGCGGCGGGTGCCGATGCGGATGGGGGGGTTGTCGTCGGCGGAGGAGGATGGTTGCGAGGGGGACGGGGTTGCGACTGAGTCCGCCATATTGTGGACGGGTGTGTGTGGGTGGAGCGGTTGGTGGGTGTAGAGTTGTGGTAGTGAGTTTTTTGGGATGTGGTGATGGTGGAGGAGTTCCGCTGCTGCAGGGACTTTCGGGAGACTTGGCGGGGCGGAGGAGGTTTGGTGCAGGTGATGAGCGGCCACCCTCCCATCTGCAGGTACACGGAACGGGCGTTGTCGCTCAAGATAGAAATGATCCCGGTCAGGCATCAGGAGGCTTAAGAATGTCGATGAAGCGTGAAGATCGATATGTGCAGTATATTCAGGTATAATGTACAACGCCGCCTTCCACCTTTCAGTCGACAGATAGCGAATCCAATATCCATCCACTCTAAACTGAAGGTTTCAAGTCAGGGCACGCTCAAGAACACCATACAAAGCCTCCGTCGTTAGGTCGTCGTGATGTGGTCAGTGTAATGCAATGTCGTATCATGCTTATACGCTTCGCAGATCCAGCATCCTTGCATTTCAAAAAGATCCCCATTATCGCAATGTCAAAATGAAACCACCAACCATATATCGCAATGATTAAGACGACTGTGCTGTCTTTCGTCTTTGTTGCACCTAGTGGCCTACAGGCAACCAACTGCGTTGCTCATCCAAGCTCCGATTGACTCTACCTCCAGGCGTAAGGGGCACGTTAACCCGCCCGCGGCCTCTCGGAGTGGTGGGACCCTCCGTCTCGCTGTCATCATCGTAAGCGTCCGACAGGCGAGAAAAGTAATCCGCAAGGCCAGACGTCGGGCTTGCGATGCTGTCGTACTGAGGCGGCGGCGTCTCCATAGGCGGTGGAGGCTCATCGGCTTCGAAAGCGGGCGGGTTGAACGACGGTGCTCGCATCATGTGGATTGGTCGCTGTAAGTTCTGGTTGATGGGACCACCAAGGTGGGCTTGTTGTGGTCTTGCGAGTCCAGGGCTGCGGATGGCTTCGAGCGGATTCGTGCCGTCTCGTGATGAGTTTAAGGAGTTTATGGTGGGCTGGAAGGAAGCGGATGAGCCGCGCCGAGGAGCGGCGCCGGGGCAACCACATTCATAGAGGCGTGTGCCGTTTATGACCGGTTCGGGCGAAGAGTATGACGGCAGTGAGGTGTTTGCGTAAGAGGCTTGACACGATAGGATGTGGAAGGGTGAATCGATGGAAATTTCGAAATGCCGCCGCTTGGCTGGGTCATTCTGGTCAGGTTTGGATAGGCGCATGACGATCTACAAAATCGTTAGTTGAGGTTCCTCGCTTGTCTGCATGTACAAAGCTTACCTTAATCCAGTGATGCACTTGTATGTTTTGATATGTTGTGTCGAAATGTAGCTTCTGGCTCCTCTCCTTATCCCGCATATTCATGCAACTTGGTAATTGAACGTTGAACTCCATCTCAGTAGGTCCAATGTTCACTTGTCCTTCCAAATTTCCAAGCAGATTATTACTGTCCGTATTCACCTCTTCGCCTCTCGCAGCTGCCGCCCTCTGGTCATATGGAACTCCGCCTCCTGAGATGATCCGCATAGTACTGCCAGGATATGTACTCGTAGCCGGTCCCTCCGCCCGCTTCTCGAAAAGCTGAACCTTCCGAGTCGGTTCCATGCGATGTACGCGTTTGTTATGACAATAGTATTCGATGTTCTCCGTTATGAAGACCTTTATCCTATGACATTGCACCTTTGCCAGAGGAGTGAGTTTGAAAGCAATGGGGACCTGTGTGCCCAATGGGAAAGATTTGCCTGAGATGACGATGTCGTAATGTAACTGGTCTTCCCAGTTCCGGCTAATGGCAATGGGCTCAACCTGCTCCAAAGAGCCCTCCGATGGCGCTCTGATCAACACAACTTCTTTACTTCCAACAAGGTTGGTCTTGAAAGCGCCAGCTCGCTCGACCGTGGCCTCCAACTCGTATCTGACTGAACCGAGCTCTACATCGATCGTCTCCGGTAGGTGGCTGTCGAGCGGTAGCTCGAAGTTGTAGATGTAGTCGCCAGGGTTGAACGTCCTGTAGCCCTTCTGCGCTACCGATGGTCCGTTGGTTGAGGAATCCCCTTTACCGAAACTACGTGACTGATTGGCTCTGAGCGAGAGTCTTCTGTCTGAGTATATGCCAAGATTCGTGCTAGAGTCGTTTGGGTTAACGTGGACGGTGTCAATGGAAGCGCGATGCTTGCTGATCCCTGAATCTTGCGTCGACGTAGAGTTTTTGTAGAGCTCTACATGGTCGGCACATGTGCCGGCCTCTGCTGTCGGGAACTGGGCATTGAAGAATGGCCAAGTATGGCTCATGATGGTGTCCGTCTCTTCGAACTCCACTTTCTTGGGTGGTATGCCTAGAGTCCTGCGTGAGTGGGCAGGAGATGAGAACAGTAAGCCTAAAACTCACCTTCCGGCCATTTCGTGGTCGCTCGACCTTTGAACTTCAGCGTCACGGCTTTGATCTTTGCACTCTTTGTAACCCTCAAATGTAAGCTACCCCTCAACATAGCAGTGCTACTCGATGACGTGTCGGTCTGCTCAAAGCCCTGGAGAAAGAGCACAGGCTCTGCCAGGTTGATGCCGACACTGACACCATTGCCAGAAGCAACCTTGTCCAATTCGGGTACGTTTGGTAAGGCGCTGGTGCCCAAAGAACCCGTTCCTATCCGAGCCGACCCAGTTCGTACACTGTCGACAAGAGACGGTCGGTGAGGACGAGCGGTCATGGTGTTGGCAGGGTTCTGGATCATGGCTGGCCGCATGTTGTCTGTTCCTTCTGTTCCACCCTCCGGACGCAACACCGGAGCCGATTTGCGCCGTGGATTGTCAGTCCCAGGCGATCTACAAGGCGGCTCTTCCGGCGCAGAGTTGTGTGTTAACGAGATGAACGAACGGAGGAATCGCTTGGCGTTGCTGCGAGATTCCGCCAGCTTTCCGAATGTCAAGGAAGCGCTCTTTCGAGATGGTGTTCTCTTCAATGGAGAGTCTGCGGCTACACGGACGATGTGGATACGCTGGGGTCGGCGAGGGCGTGGTTGGAAGAAGCCTAAGCGCGGATCGGAGGGAGACTCTGGGCTCTCTGGGGAGTAAGAGACCCGGGCTCTTCTGATAGGTATGTGCAGGTATTCTGGTTCTGTCATGACAGCCGACTGTGTGAGCAAGAGCCTAAGGGAGCTACTGTCAAGGAGGAATGGTTGATTGAAACTACAGCAAGTGAAGAGAGTTGGCTTGACAGCGAAATGAGGTGAACTAAACCAGATTGTCTCTGGTGTAACAAGACGTAGCTGTCCGGTAATAAGACATGTGCATGATGAGGGATAACGTAAGTCTCACGCAAACAGGGAGCAAGGGTTGCACAGCGAGGAATGCGACTCACACTTACACAAGCAGAGGATGAGGTGCAATGTGGTTGTGCGAGCAAGAACAGAGCCCCGGATTGGCAAGTTATGCACATGCCAGTGAAGGCGGTCAAGCGCGGTTGGTAGAGTTGGCGGATCGCAGCGGAGCAGCGCCCTGGCCTGTCCCCTGTCGTCTGCGTCGGCTTCTGACCGCTGTTGCAGATGCTGCCAGACAATTGCGCGGAGCTGTCCCTGTTTCGGAGGAGAGGAGTGGGCGATGACGAGGCTCCTATGAAGTGCAGCAACGTTGCGACAGTTATCTCCGAGCTGCCGTGGAGATGCGACTGTGAGGGATGCTCTCGAAGAGTTCAATGTCAGCTATTGCAGCGAAGGAGGGGGTTTCTCTGGCACTCGGCGCACTCGCTCAAATGACATCAACCCAAAAGTGGAAGAAATGTAAAGGCTTGTCGATGGGGTTTGCAAATGCAAGACACGATGGCTCTGTTGTTCGGTACGCTCGGCACGTTTGCTGCATCTCACTTGCGCACACGCATGATCCCATAAGCGGGACCGTCCTCCGCAGGTGTCCATCGATGCCGAGCCAACGCCGTATTAATAAGTTGGAGATACATCATCTTGCTGTGACGTGTCGGTCCGCGGACAAGGGCTGAGCAATGGACGAGTCTCGTTCTTCTCCTCGAATTGGTGACTCGCTGCTTATGCCCTATCGAACACATGCTCGCACTGCCGTATTCCGCCATGGAGAAGACGGCAGAGAAACAGGGCGGCCGCTCAGAGGACGAACATGGAGTAGCAGCAGTCCAATGTCGGCAGCTAAGCTTTGAGCTATGGACGATCTTCGGCCTGACCATCGCCCATGATCGCTGCCGGCTTTCCGCTGCCGTTCACTGGCCGAATCGAGCTCCACGATTTGTGACGTTAGAGGGCATCGATGTTGACGCAATTAGATAAACTGTGAAAATGCATGCGACACAGCCGGGCAAGCGGCGGCCGAGCCTCCGATGCTCTGCTGTCGTGTGCTGTGTCCGTGGTCGGGATAATTTGAATGGTTACTAGAGAGCTCTTGGCATAGTCGTGACCGCGCGACTAAGGTATCAACGCGTTAACTCGTGCCGGGCCCAAGTCTACTCCACCATCAATCATGCTGGGGTTTCTGTCTCCGCATTCATGAGCACTTAACGATGAGGGATGATGATGGCCATCATGGTAAAGTTGAACAAGTCTGTACGCCAGTGTTGCGCATAATGCTGACTCTTTCCACAGTCATGGCTCAGGCGCCCCTCGCGGGCGTCATCATGTGCTGTACTTCCATCGCGCCAGAGCAGCGAGTACGTCTTCGAAGACCCTGTGCTACCACCATGTTCTACCTGCTCGATTGGCTAAGTCAACACAGAGCGCGCTCGCCAGCATTGCTGCGCAGATGGGCGCCGACCACAAATACGATCTCACCTCTGATGTCACCCATCTCATGGTCGGCAACGTCGATACACCGAAGTACAAGTACGTTGCCAAAGAGCGTCCGGACGTCAAAGTTGTCACGCCGGCATTCATCGAGGCTGTGCGGTTGTCATGGATGGAAGGCGGGGATACAGATGTGGCAGCGCTCGAGGTGGAGTACAAGGTGCCCACGTTCTTTGGCTTGCGCATCTGTGTGACGGGCTTCGAAGACCGTACGTCTGGTCGAACAATCAAATGGAAGAAGCAGTGGCTCATTACATCAAGTTTCACAGAGACAAAAGATTTCCGAGACTGTGACGAAGCATGGCGCTGAATACCACGGAGACCTAACAAAGGCTATAACCCATCTGATCGCTGCGTCGCCAAAGGGGAAGAAGTATGAGTACGCACGGCAATGGGGAATCAGACTAGTCTCGCTGGAGTGGTTCAGCGACAGCATCGAACGAGGCATGGTCTTGGATGAGAGCTTGTACGACCCGTTACTGCCACTTGAAGAGCGCGGAAAAGGAGCTTGGAACCGTACTGCTGTCGAGCCTGTCTCGCTCGGTAAAAGACCGAGACAAGCGGAGCGGCTGCTGGACACCGCTGATGCCAACAGGCGAAAGCTAAGGCGTACGGCGAGCGCAAAATTGGGTAACCAAACTGGATCAATTTGGGCAGACATTACAAGAGGTGCAGCAGATACGAAGCCTATTGCTGAATGGCAAGACACGAAAGACTCGACTGCGCAAGGCGAACGGCAGACTTCCGTGCAGAATCCGTCAAGAACGGGAGGCTCGATTGGTTCTAAGGCACTTGATGTCAATGCACACGGAGCAAGCCCTCCCATCCGAGATAAGAATCGAGGATTGTTTCGAGGACGCATCGTCTATGTCCATGGATTCAGCCGTCAAAAGGTCGTGCTGCATGGTTATCTACGACTTGCTAAGAGGAAGTGCTAATAGACTGCAGACATCGATCCTTCGTGATCACCTAGCCTCCAATGGCGCCACGGTCTTGACTAATCCAAAAGACCTTGAGGGATGTGATCCAGTTGAGCTTGATCAAGGCTTTATTGTTGTTCCTCATGACGTGCCACATGCTAAGATCCCTGCGACACCTTCTTTCGCGGAGAGGCTTTTCACAGCCACAGAATGGTGGGTCGAAACTTGTCTCACCCGCAAGACGTTGATAGACCCAGCGCATCATCTGGTGGACATGGCGGACGACGTGCTTTGTAGGCCTTTCACGAGATTAGGCATTGAAGGTAATGAAACTTCAGTAAAATTTCTCGATTGCTTATTGACACAAGAACAGGCTTCGAGGGCATGGTGATCGGCTCCACAGGATACACCTCAATCGACCTATTACATGTGTCCAAAGTGGTGAATCTTATGGGTATGTTGAAGACGAACCATTAAACTATCACTGACGAACTACTAACATCGCGTTAGGAGCCAAGTATGATGAGTATCTGAAACCCTCCACTTCGCTGTTGATATGTAGCTCGACGTCGCCGAATCCGGGGAAGCTCAGCTACGCCCTGGAAAACAACATACCCGCTGTGTCAGCATCATGGCTCTGGGGCTGCCTACAGATGGGTGAGAAGCTCCCGATCAAGGACTATCTCATCACATCTTTGGATGAGCAAGTAAAGAAAGCCTTGGAGCCGACGAGACGTGGCAGCGCTGCTGCGAACCCGGCCACCGAAACGCGGACTGGACCAGCGAAAGCGCCAGTCAGGTGAGATGCTCCCTTTTCCCACCACTTCTAGTCGCATACGTACTTGAAGTCAGAGCACCAGAGATTGTACTATAGTCAGTGCCACAAAGTTAACCCGGGCCTGGGGGTGGCCGCTCACCGCAATGCCAACGCTCATCGATCTTGGTTCTCACTGCCACTTCCTGCTTCCAGTCTCACCTCACAAAACAGAACACTCATAACTGACGGCCCGCAGGGACTCACATCAAGCCCCTGACAAGATTGACCTGGGCCGTTCAATGCTGAAGGAGCGAAAGCAACGCTCGAACTCAGCAACGGCAGATACCCCGGCCCAACAGAAACCAGAACAACGCAATAGCGATATGGATTCTTTCGACGGACCAGCGGACAAGCGAGAACGGAGCGACAAACCCACCAGAAGCAGGAGCTCATCCCACGCACCCGAAAACCTCTCCGAATTCAACCTCCAACCCCTGCAAGACCTCGCACCCAAAGTCAACTCTCCCAAGAAACCTTCCCGTCTCGCCTCAATGCACTCACCAGAACCCGAGTCCGCCTCTGCAAACGCAGCCAGCGTGCCACAAGACACCACCGCAGCACCCGCAGCCGTTCCCCCTTCCGTCTCCCCCTCCGAAAACCTCCACGACTCCATCGCCGCCCTCCTAGCCCACAAACAAGCCTCCTCCCGCCCGCCCTCCGCCCCGCAATCCACACGCCAACGCCGCCGTCGGGGACCACTGGGCCGCGCGCCGTCCATGAACTCGAACCACTCGAGGTCGCTGTCGTGCGCTAGTTCCGTCGACAATACCAACAATACCAACCACGCGTCGTCGGAGCAGCAACAGCAGCAGCAGCAGCAGGATGACTCGGCGGAGACGGCAGGGCTGGGAAGTGTAGAGCCGCAGCCGAGCCAGGCGCTTATTTACGAGGATCCGGACGTGCAGGTGCAGAGGGAACGGATGGTGGGAAGGGCGGGGAAGGGGGCGGAGGCGAGGGCCGCGGTGAAGAGGATTGGGGTTGTGAGGGATGTTGGTGATGATGAGGAGACGGGGGTGGCGGGGAGGGTGAGGAGGAGGGGCCGGGGGAATGTTGGGTAGTTGTTTGGATGAGGTCGCGCGTGGTGTTTCTGGGTGTTCCGGTTAGGGGGAGGAGAAGCAAGTGGGGCGACGTTCAGTCCACGACTACGCAAGATGTGCAGTACATAAGACAGATACTAGAACAGGTTGTACGCAACCCATCACTCCACCCTTCCACCTTGGTTAATCCCATACGTCGCGGCTAACCGGTTATTCAAATGCTCCTTGGCCGTCAACACACCATCGCCTGCACCAGCAGCACCACGCTCACCCCGCCCAGCCACAAACTCTCGTACAACCCGACTCGGCACGCCCAACAACCTTGTCTCATCCACCGGATGGCAAAAATACGCAATACTATACCGTTCTTTCGCTTCCCCCCCTGCCTCCTCCTTGTCCCCCTTTCCCCCAGCCTGAGGGAAAACAACCCGGTGCACAGTACTCCGCAACAGCCCCTCCGTCCAATAACTCAGCAGATCCCTGATATTAACCAGCACGGCGTCCGGCAGGGCGGGCACAGGGGCCCACGTGTCATGCGCGGTGAGTAGTTCGAGCCCCGGCGGGCCGTACGCGAGTTGGAAGAGCAGGGTTAGCGTGCCGTAGTCTGTGTGCGCGCCGGCGCGCACGTCGTGCTGCTTGTTGGGCGTGATAGGATTTGGCGGAGGGTACTGTTTCTGGTGAGTGGGGTTGGATGGCAGATGGAAGGGGAGGTGGGTGCTGTGGGAGGGGGAGGAGGAGGGGGAGACGAACGTAGAGCAGGCGCAGGACGCTGCCGGAGGGACCCCGAGAGCGGTCGTGGTGCTGGGCGAACCAGGCTGCGCCGCCGTCTGAGGGAGAGATCTGGGAAGCATGTTAGAAATGACGAGCACCTTCGGCTGCGGGAATTGGGAGTGTGGTACTTCTAGAGCGGTAGCGAAGAGCTGGAGGATCTTGTTGCAGAGGGCGTGACATTGGTCGGCGAAGTGGCCGATGCGGGCTTCGTGGGGTGCTAGAGGGGATGGAAGAGGTTGCTGTGCTTTGCCGGAGGCGCTGTATTCACCGATGTTGAAGGCCCTGGGGAGTGTTTAGTGGACGATGGGAGGCGTGGGCTGGTATGGGAACTCACTCCTTGAAGTCACCTCGCTGGGATGTGGTTAAGTCAGTCTTGTCTATATATGATCACACTATCGATCAAAGAGCTCGAGGGGTTGAAAGACACAGCAGAGATGCAACTTCTTGAATGCCACAATGTGACTGCGGGTCAAGATACGAATGGGGTCAGAAATAATAACAGAAACGATCATAGCAACATGACTGACAAACAGGTGAGAAAAAAGCCAGCTACCTTCTGGTTGTCCGGATCCAGCGTCTCGCCATGTACACCAAGCCAGCCACGATTCTTCCCCGACTTGCTGGAGTTGATTGAGCATTCTGCTTTGACCTCGACAGGAGATTTAAAGAAGTTACGGGACTTTAAGGCTGTCAGATGGAACATGTCACGATGAAAGAACAACAATGCTGAGAACTACCAAATCAAACATGGCATTTACGTCTTCGGATCTCAGGTAACTATGACAGTTCTTGATGAAAACAAAACCATATTGTGAAGCTGCATTTAGGATATCCTTCGCAGTCTGGGTATCTGAAGATGAGATGTCTACGATAGGAAGGTCAATCATTTTAGTGTTATTTTGCGCAACCACATTGCTTTACTAGAGTATCAGTGGTGAGATGTAGGTACTAGTGTTGATCCATGGATAGCGATAAGGACAGAGATGCGACTGGAAGGTCCCAGTTGTTTTGCTCTGTTTGCTTGCTTGACCGTGAGCAACAAACCACCAACCTCTTTCCAGGTCCGCTCAACATCTTGCGCTGAGAGGATAGGGGAAAGACATCTCTGAGAACCATATAGCTTCGCAGCACGCTGCAGCTCAAACTGCCTATCACCTCGTCGGCTGCATCGCACCTCCACAGCCTCAGACGGCACACCTCACCACACCATGATCCGCAACTTCGAAGAATGGAGCGCCAACCTGACCGAGACGCATTCCCTGGAGGAGCTGAGGGACACCAGGATAGCCATCGAGGCAGCCTTTTACATCAACCGCATGCTCAACACCCCTCACCTGAAGGAGCCGCTTCTCCCAGCTCTCGGAGGCCGGCCTTTCACAATGAGAGACACGGTCCAGAACGACGTCAAGAGATTCAAGGACTACGGCATTACCCCGATCTTCGTCTTCAGCGGTCTAGATGTCGGCAAGCAGGACGCGCCATTCGAGCACTCGGAACAGGCAGCGCGCATCAATCAGCAGGCTTGGGATCTATATCATTCGGGCCAGGCTCAGCAGGCTGTGGACAAGTTTGGCAGCTCAAGTACGTGTACAGCAGTGGAATTGTGGGATGTGGCTAACGGCGATGTAGATGCTGTTCGCGCGGAAGATCTGTTCCGGTATCTGCAATCTATTCTACACGAGCAGAAGGTCTCCTTTCAGGTCGCGCCGTACAGCGCTTGGGCTCAGGTAGATTTGCCGTGGAACAAGATGTGCTGCCACAGCTTGCTGACTTCTTGCAGCTAGCCTACCTCGAACAAGACGGTCGCTACGTGGACGCTGTCGCTGGCTCCTCCGAGCTGCTCCTTTGGGACGTACATCAGTTCATCGCGGGGTGGGACTTCAACACTGGAGAGTTCACCTCAATCAAGCGCAGCGCTTGTCTGGCCGACCTCGGTAACATCAGTTCTGACATGTTCGTGGACGCGTGTCTGCTGTCCGGATCCGCACTCCTTCCGACACTCCCACAGCTCAACTCGCAGTCGCAGCGCAAACCTTCCGGGATCAGGCGTGCAGTAGACATGATGATGGGACTTGGTCGCACTGGTGTTGACGTCTGTCTCCATTATCAAGATGAGCCCCAACTCCGTGCCATGAACTACTTGGATCGGTACAAGCGGGCGCGGCTGGCAGTCAAGCATCACGTCGTGCTCACAGCGGAAGGCAAGGTCGAGCCCTTCGATGTCAAGGGCGCTCCAGGAGACATGCACGACATTATCGGGCGACGTCTGCCAGACGAGATGTACTTCTACCTCTCGAGAGGAGTGATCGGTCCACGAGTGCTGAACTGGAGAACTGCGGGAGAGATTGTAGAGCTTCCTCCTCTGGACAATGGAGATTCCGAGGAGTATCGCACGTTCGTACGGGACCAGTTGACTGAACTCAGAAAAACGACCTTGTCGCTTCTTTCGCACTCTCTTCATCGCTTCTACCAACACAGTGACGTATCGCTTCGGTGCTGGTTTGATCCTAGTAATGCCAGGGTTATTGGCTTGAAGGATCTGCCGGATCCGAAGCCCCAGCTTGCGAAGTGGAACTACAAGCGTGACTTAGTTGCCGATAATCCTGAGAAGTTTAAGGTATGCAAACTTCAATCGTTGATCCACGAGGAGCCCCCAAGATCACCTTACTAACAACAAAGCAGGGCATGGGAAGCATCGGTATCGCCGTACACAGCTTGTCCGATCCCGACTTCGCCAGCACCACCATCTCCAGCAAAGATACGAACGATGTATGTTGACTTAAGGTAGCACAGTTGCATACATATTAACACCTCCCAGCTCATCCGCTCAAAACCGCAATTCCAATACAACACGGTGTGCCGCCTTCTCCAACTCCGCGGCTACCTCTCCAACACCCACACCCTAACCCACTGGGGCCAAGTCCTGCACACCGCGCTCTCCCACCTCAATGGCCAACCCCAACTCGAAGAGCCCGTCTTCATCGCCATTGAGCTCGCCCGCCTAGGTCTCCTCACCGCAAAGAACATGTTCCCTACATATACCGGCGCGCCCTTCCGTGGTTCAGGTATGCCCCTCTTCCCCTTGCCCCATCCCGGAGTGGCATTAAGACAGGAAGAATATCATGACTTACCAGTCCGCACTGCAGAAACTGACCAGCGCAACACCCTCCTCGTGTCGCGCGTCGCGTGCCTCGGCCAGCTGCGCCACCGGGTCATCGGCTACACGGGCCCGCTGAGCAGACACCTGCTGGCGTACCACTCGCTAATCTCCGGTGTGAGGAACGAGTTGCGCGATCTGGCGGATGTGTGTCTGAGCACGATGTTGCTGGACGGTGATGCCGAGCGGAACAGGAAGGTGTTGATGGACGTGGGACTCAAGTACATCATCTCTCTTCCCTCTATCACCGGGATGCTGGCGGATTGCTGACGAATGGTGGTAACAGTCTCCCCTTCCTCCTGCACAACGACTGCAGTCTCGGTATCGCGGTGATGTCGTACCTTGGCGAGCTGCTTGGCACGCCGAATCCGACGGCTCCGCAGACGAAGGAGGCGGCGAGTGAGACGGGCGCGACCAAGTTCTTCCCGCATGCGGTGGATTTGAAGGGGGATCTGGAGATGGCGTTTGGGATTTGGGATGCTGTGAGTCGCCTTTCTCTTCATATTTTTTCCGTTTCTGTCTTTTGGGTGGGAATCTGGATGTTTTTAGGGTGTGGACTGACGGGGCATACAGGTCTATGCGGGCGTGAAGGCGGCGGGAGGGTTAGTTCAAGGGGGGAAGGTGTGGGATGAGGTTAACGGGTGGCTTGTTGGATTGAGATAGATCCGCTCCTGAGGCAAGATCGTACAGTTGAGTGGCTAGACTTCGATGGTGTGAGGTGTAAATTTCAGGGGGCGCTGTTTGTGGGCGCCATGTTCGCTTGAGTAGATACCCGGAGCCGTGAGGTAGGCTTCTTGCTCGTTCGTGTATGGTATGGTGGCTTGGGGCGTCCCTGCGCCTTATTGAGGCATAGCACGGGTATGGAGTCTTGGTGATTCGGCTTGCGACTTCTTGCTTGTGAGGGCGTGACTGTGAGGGTGTAAGATGGTGCTGACCGGCTACTCTCGTCAATTGCGGACGGGCTGATTTGCAACACAAGCACAATCGATAAGTCTGCGTTCGACAGTTGGTGATTTTGATGAGGTTGTTCCCCTGTAGCCTGGGTTCTATCAAGAACGCAACTCTCCTGATGTTTGTTGGAAAATCCTTGCAAGCTCATATTTCAAAAGGCAAAGTATGAGTTGAACAGAGAACCCAACCATGCCGTTACCATGGTATAGTAGAGAAGGGCGCCCGGAGGATTGAGAAACAAAGAGCAGGTTGGATGGGGATACAGGGGCCAAATTTCAAAGGACTTGCAGTTTCGCGACGTCTAAAGCATGTCCATTCGATGCAGGCCCGATCCTATCGTACAACCTCGGCATCCATTCACTCCGTGAGAACCCCTAGACTCCACAAGCACTCCCCGATTCATGCCAAAGCGTTCAATCCATCGTCACTTTCGTGTGACCGTCACATCGTTCAGAAGCACTCGCCAAAACAAAGCATGGGAAATACAAACCAGTCTTCAGTCCACTCCTCCATGTCACAATACTAGGGGCGGCTGACCCGTCATCGAAGCACCGGCCACACGAACTACGGAGAGGGAAGTGACGGCGAAGATTAGTCTAAAGGCCGGTCTACTAGAACTACACCAGTGACTCGCACATTCAGTGAGTGTGAGTATAGATCTACCTCAGTTAGTGGATCAGATTCTTCGAGGTTGACTAGTATAGCCTCTTCGGCCCTGCTGGGTATACCGCCTTCGGAGAAAGGGCATGCAACCCCAACAATTGAGCAATCAATATACCTCTCAGAACTGGTCAGCACGCATGGTCCAGCAAGGGAACCCTCGTACAATGTTGCTCTATCAGAACGGCGCGGCCTTCGTAGACGTGCCCGGCATGGGATGAGGTGAGGTTGGGTTTCGTTCAGGGCACGACAAGCGAGACTTCAACGGTTTTGCGGCAAGATCCGCGCCTCGTCCTTCATCATCTGCTGATTACCGGGATCAGACGAATCGATCTTATGACTAAGTTATATCTGCTAGTAGAAGTTGGTCAGTTGGAGGATAGTCTAGAGTGAGTATGCCTGCTCCGATGCGGCATGTTTGGCTTGGGTTTCTCTGTGCACTCCAAGCTGACCTGAACCATAGAATTATTTTGTCACTCTCTGGTCTTTCCTCTTGCACTTGAATACCCTCTGCTCTTCTCTAGAGTCGCAGATCGTTGTAACAGGTGGGATTCAGTATGGCCTCGTTTTCAGGGATAAATTTCAACGGCAGCGCCAATATTCTACTAAAAGCGGTCAACAAACCACCTTTTATTTTCATGCCAAATTGGCAAAAGAGCGATGTGGCCAAAGCTGTGACACAGGCATTGACTACTGGGTTCACTGCCGTGGATACGGCCGCACACTCGGCGCGTTACCAGGAGGAGATCATTGGCACTGCGATGAGGGATGCTGTAGAGAACGGCATTAAACGTCGGGAAGATCTGTTTGTACGTACTGAAACTTCCAAACTTCAACTGGACCATGAGCTCAAATACTCAAGATACAAACCAAATACATGTATCCACTGCGTCTAGGTACCAAGAGCCTAAGTGCTGAAGAGATACGCGGCATTCGTGTCACTCCACTAGACACCAAGATACACACTGCAGTGACTAAATCTTTGCGCAGACTATCAATAGAAGACGTCGACAAACCTGCGCAAGAACCATACATCGACTGCCTACTGTTGCAATTAAACCAAGATATGTCCGGTCACACAAACCAAGAAGTATTGGACGCGTGGGGTATTCTCGAAACCTACGTACCCGAAAGGATCAGACATCTCGGAATCACAAACATGACATTATCGATGCTCGAACTGCTTTACAACACCGCGAAAATCAAGCCCGCGGTGGTACAGAACAGGTTCACGATGGCGAGAAGAAACGAAATCGCCCTCCGCAACTTCTGCACGGAGAGGAGCATCGTGTATCAAACCTATTCGAAGCTTTCGAAAAAAGAGACCTTTCTCAATGGCAGGCCGGTGATGGCGCTTGCGCGAGCAGCTGCCGTCCCGCGGAATGCTGCTTTGACCAGTTTGGTCATGAATATGCCAAACGTCGCGGTGATAATAGATAGCCCTTCTACGAAAGCTCGGATGAAGGAGGAGTTGGCGCGGGTTGCAGAGGTCAGGACATGGGCGTTCAAGCACACTGTAAAGTGGGAGCGCTTGAGGGAAGAGTTCAAAGCGCTTGTCGACATGGAGCATGCGAGGCAAGTGGCTGAAGGAGCCTCGAAGGGCTTGGCTGCACGGCTTGAGAAGGTGCAAAGAAACGTGGAAGCAGACGTGCAAGAAGACGCCAGCAAAGCCGACCTTTAAACTAGGTATTTACGTTTTGAGCTCTGAGTCTAGCTTTAGGGCTGCTACTCTGGAAGGTAGAAATTCCGGGCCTTCGTCGTGGTCACTTGTAATCCCGATGTCATCTTCTCCTGATCCACTGTCGGATCCTGAATCGGTAACCTCACGACCCTCGTCCGCGGGTGCAGTTCCTGACGCTGTTGACATTTCCTCTCCGACCTGACTCGGATTTGCTTCGTCGTCTTCTCGCTCATCGTCCGAGGCGTCTACTGATCCCTTCTTGTCTGCAAGCTGCTTCTTCAAGCCTTCAAGAACAGACTCCAACCCCGCCTTAAGGTGTGGACTCCGCACTTGTGTAATTTGCCCTTCAAGCTCCGCAATCTTAGACTCGAGTTCTTCGGCCGCACGCGAAGCCTCCTCACTGCCTGCATCGGTACCGTTGATGCCTTCGTGCTCACCCTCTTCGACCACCAGATCCCCGCCAAAGTGCCTAGCAAACTCGAGAGCCATACGCCGCTCTCTGATAGCAAAGACGACATCCTCAATGCCGTCCCATGACTCAGACGATCGTGCCTTCCCTGTCCGTTTCTTCTTCTCTTCGCCAGAGAGCACCTTCTTCCAGGCTCTCGCAATCTCACCTACAGGATTGCCATACGCACCGCAACCCCATGCACCCAACACGACTTTTTTCGCGCCGTGAGCCTGCAGTATCCGCATCACTGCCCTCATCTTCCTGACGACCATCTCCTTGTCCTTACTATGCGCGTACAAGCTCTGACCTGCCGTCCCGCTGTCGGCAGTTCCGTCTTCCGGCACCTCTTCAACCTCCGGGAACCTCAACATCCCTGCACTGACCGTGTCTATGAAGAACCTGTCCTTCTTTTGCGAATCGTTTGCGTCCCTGTCCCTGAAAACCAACACGTCGGGTGTGTATATCGCGCCAAGTTCAGGCAAGCGGTAGAACGAATCCTTGAGAGATGGATAGAGTGTTGTCCGCATGCAAAGAAACTCTTCTTGTGAGGTGGCGCCGTTGAGAAAGCCGCCGCCCGGCACGAGCGGAGACGCCATGTTAAGGACAGCGACCTTGCCATTGCTGTTTGAATATCCTCTCGCAAGCTCAGCGGCCGCAGAGAGACTATCTGTAACTTGCAGACGAATCCTGAGAGGCTGTTGCAGAGCTGAAGCAGTGGGCTTGTCCTTCGTTTTCAATGCGTTAGTGGGTGTGTTGGGAGGTGGGTCAACGATCAACTCGGCGGCATCAACCCCACGACGCGCTCGAGGGTTTGATGCGAGAAGGATCGGTATCGTCTTGTTAATGGTTGCCTTCGCGTGTTTCGCGCGTGCATCTTTGCGGAAGGCTGCTGGAGCGAGGACGACAGTCGGTTCCGTTCTCCCCATAGTGCAGCGAGAGATGTGCCTCGAACTTTGGGCTCACCTGCGGCAAGTTAAGATCTGAGGAAGACTTTGTCGTGTCTGGCAGAAGCTTCGCCATCGTGACAAGAGGATGTGACGTAGCCTACGCCCAATCTGCACCTTCTAACAGAACATGGAGGCGCCGGGACACCACTCCGCCTGCCCAAGCCATTGCTATACAAGCCGTGTATATATGAAGATACGGTCTTCGACTCGTCAAGGTACTTATCCAGAAGCACATCAGGGAATCTCAAGCAGCCATCAAGGTCACCGTGAGCTAGCCTAATACAGCATAGCGCAAACTTCCATGCTTCTTCCTCCGGCGACTGCAGGAGCATCTATCGAACCTACAGGTTCGGGAATCTTCAAAGACATGCTCGGATTGCAGCCAGACCGAACAGGCCGGTTGTTGAATCCATGGAAGATGGAAGCAAGCACATAGCGGATAGAGTCAATGAATTGACCGACCTGGAACTTGCGGCTCTGCTGTGTCTCGTATGCAACCAGCACTGCATTATCCAGACGCCATCTGATCTGCTTGATGGACTCGAAGGAGAACTGCAACTCGTATGGGCTCCGTCAACTCATCAATGAAGGCCGTTGTCTTACTTGGCCCACAGATTTGCAGGAACACTTTTGGCCTTTCGTGTGCAGTACTTGACTGCTCCGAGAAAACTACCGTTGACGAGTTCGGAAATGCCATACTTATAGATGGTGAGGATGCCAAGCCTGAAACACTATTGAGATCACAGGATGTAAGCTCCACCCGCATCGATCACCGTGCAGGTTGCGTTCTGTCTTCAAGATTGTGCATAGTACATCCGATTTGGATTGGATCCGTTTCTTGCACTAATCATGTTATTAGGCTTCACACCTATCTTCCGGAGTCGTCCAAGCCCGGTCTTCAAGACTATCTGTTGGAAGCTTCAGTCCGCTCGGCGGTCGCCGAATCGCGGATGTTGTCATTGCGAAGAACCTGAGCATAGCCCAACACCAAGTCCAGATTCAAGCACTAGAGGTAAGACAGCATGGGGATGAATTTCAAGCATCCACGAGAGTGAGTTGTTCGCTAATCTGTGGCACAGCTCATACGTAACAAGCGAATTTATACTCGTACAGCTGTTCACGCTGTGCCTAAGCGCTTTCTCTTTATTGCGTTGCTCTCGTCAGACCACGGCGTCAGACTGACACCTCATCTGGTAAGTCCAGAGTATACCATTGTCTGTCGTTACATAAACATTGATGATCTAGAAAGAATGACCATTTCTTCATCTCACACTTCCATAACCCGGAGGATGGCTTCGTCAATCTAGAAGAGCGGGTCCGTGAGGATGAGAGTTCTGATGATGCAGCATCACTGTCCTCCGTGATCCATACGACAATCCTATCCGCAGACACATCGGACAACCAAAGGAGCAGGAGGCCGTTATTCTCATCGGAGGTATGACTCTGCCTGCTTAGCGTTACCCTCGAGTTAGCAAACTCACTCAAGAAATAGAGCATCGACAATCTGGTAGCCGCCACCGGGTCGGTCCGTATCAGCGCAGAAGTTCGTGGATATCTCCACAACATCATTGTGTTCATGCGACTGCACCGCGCTGTTACAGGAGGCGTGTCTGCGCTTGCAACACGTTATTTCAACATACTTGCCAGGTAAGGAACCTATTTACCTTATCTTGTATATTTCGCCCCAAGCGCACTCCTCACATATCCGCGCGCGACTGACAATCTCCAAAGGGCACTTGCTCCTCTGCACAAACTCTCCTACGTGCCCCCTACCCTTGTAGCTCTTGCAGCTCGCAAGGTGTATCCGCACCGGCTCATTCTCACAACGCCAGAGAATGAGCGCAGCATGCAGTGGGGCAGCTCGCTCGAGGCTGTGAGGGAGCTTCTGAAAGGGGTGACGGTTGAAGACGTTATTGAAGAAACTCTGACGGCAGTGGAGGTGCCACTTTAGTCACATGCACCTAGGTGTAAACCAGAGCTTCGAAGTCAAAGAATGAGGCGAGAGCACATATCTTCGTAGCGTTGCCGCGTCTCGTGAACATCGTGATAGAGTCTGCAGTTTGATTGTTCACCACTTAACTCCGCCGTAACACCCGACCACCTCGGTGGATCATCGGCAATGAACGTCATTACTATCATTGGTTCTGGTCCTGGGCAATGAATTACACTCGATCGCAATAGACATCTTGCACATTTAATCAGAAATCCTTTGAGCTCTCCATTATAATCATGAGCGCCATAGAGGATGAGAGGACCTTGAGCGCTGCTTTCGGTGAGGTACAGCCAATTTCTCGAGTCTCTAGTGTTCCTGCACCGCAAGCTGACTCCTCCAAGCTCGACGGCGAAATAAATACCAGCAGCGACTCTGAGATACAAAAGTCCCTCGAGGTGTGTCGGCATGCCGCCCTCGTCTGTCACAGCACTGAGCACCTCAGGTTGTCTTCAATTCAGAAGCCGTGCATCGGCGGAAGTCTTCGCTAGTCTCCTCCCAACACCCAGAACGACCGCTACACCGACGAGCCAAGACCAGTTGCTTTGTCCACTCATTACTGGAGGAGCAGAAATACAATGGGGCGACTACACCCAACCCATCAGGCATTGAGCAGAACCGCAAGGCGGATAAGGATCCACCGGGCACCCCAGAACCAGGCACTCAGTCGAGGCTGCTCACGAAGAAGCAACTGTCGGACATGGCATACGGGATAAGAGAGTTGGCGAAGCGGCTTGCGCACCTACGGCTGAAGCTAAACGTGCAGAATGTCTTTGTGCTTACCAAGGCCCACGATGAGACACTTATTAAATACACAAGAGAGCTCGCGCAGTGGCTGTTAGCGAAGGACAATTACACAGTGTGAGACCTCCTCGTCTGGAGCTCCTGGGGGCCCTTTAATTAACCAATGACCAGCTACGTAGAAGACACCCTCGAGAACAACAAGCTGTTCGACGCGCCAAGTATACTCTCCGCAAATTCAACCCATCCAGGCCGACTGAAGTGGTGGAACAATGAGCTGTGCGCAAAGCGGCCGCAGACCTTCGACATAGTCGTCAGCGTAAGAGCAGCTAGAAGCAACTGGTCAAAACAAAGCTGATCGTGCGCACAGCTCGGCGGCGACGGGACGGTGCTTTACGCCAGCTGGCTCTTCCAGCGGATCGTACCGCCTGTGTTGTCCTTTGCCATGGGCTCGCTCGGCTTCCTCACAAAGTTCGACTACGACTCGTATCCTGAGACTCTCACGCGAGCATTCGCAGATGGCGTTACCGTCAGTCTGAGGCTGCGGTTCGAGGCCACCGTTATGCGATCCCAGCATGGCAAGGACGGTCAAGGACGGGATATAGTGGAGGAGCTTGTAGGAGAAGAGCGGGAAGACGATCACACTCACAGGCCTGACGGGTCTCACAACATCTTGAACGATGTAGTGCTAGACAGAGGGCCTAACCCAAGTGAGGTTGCCGTACCGTTACTATTCGAACAAACACTGACTTGTGTCCGCAGCAATGAGCACACTCGAAGTCTTCGGCGGCGATGAACACTTCACAACAGTGCAAGCCGACGGCATATGCGTAGCAACTCCGACAGGATCAACGGCCTACAACTTAGCCGCTGGCGGCTCGCTGTGCCATCCGGACAATCCCGTTGTGCTTGTGACGGCCATCTGTGCACATACTTTGTCCTTCCGCCCCATCATACTGCCAGACACCATTGTGCTCCGCATCGGCGTACCGTATGACGCTCGGACAAGCTCGTGGGCGAGTTTCGACGGGAGGGAACGGTGAGTACTACACCGTCCATTTTGCGCTCCCTCAGGGAAAGGGCGTTCTTGTTAACTTGATCCAGCGTGGAACTTTGTCCGGGTGACTACGTCACCATCTCAGCGTCTAGATTCCCTTTCCCAGCTATACTGCCGCTGCACCGGAAGAGCGAGGATTGGATAGATTCCATCTCGAGGACGCTGCAGTGGAACTCGAGGCAGAGGCAGAAGAGCTTCAAGGAGTGGAAGAAGGACTCGTCACGAAAGGAACCTGTTCTGAATGACTGATCAGACCTGCATGGTAGACGTTCGAAGAAGTCGGCACGAAGCATGAGGTTAACGATGATTACTAGACGAGACTTAATTAATCCAGAGTCAGATTGCCAGTGCCTCTACAGATGTGACAGTAGGATAACGCCGCCCATACATGCTTTCGTCTAGCGAACGCCTATGAACAACATACACGTAATACAACCCATTTCCTCTTCCCACAAGAGCAAGTTGGATCCCATGCTCACCGCCTCCCCAACTTCCACCTCGCAATCCTCTCCTGGATCTCCTCCCACTGAAACGGCTTCCTTGTAACCCCCTCCTCCTCCCCCTCTTGCAACACCACCGTCGGCGCCCCGCTGCCCTCCCCGGGATTCTTCACGAGCCCACCAAACACCATCCTAGCCACCCTCCTCAAATCCTGCACCGTGACCTCCTCGATCTTCCTGCACATCTCCTTCACCCCAACCTTCCGTCCATGCACCTGAACCTGCCTCCCCAAATCCTCCAGCTCCACCATCCTGCTCTCCAGATTCATCAACAAGCTACTTCTAAGCTGGTTCTTCGCCCTCTGCACCTCCCCCGCCTTCAGCGCCGCAAACCCCGTCTCCAAGCCCAGCGCATGTAGCTCACGACACATGACCTCCAAGCACCTCGCCACCTCACTCGGCCTGCAACTCGCGCTGATGCCGAACATGCCGGAGTCGCTGTAGCTGTGATTGAAGGCGACGCAGCTCTCGACCCAGCCGTACTGGTTCAGCACGTTCGTGTACAGCCGGCTGTACATGCCCTTGCCTGGCCCGCCGGCGCTGAAGGAGCCGCCGCCGCCGAGCAGCGTCTGCAGGGTTGCGAGGGCGTAGATGTCGGGGGAGGAGATCGGGAGGGCTTCGAAGGCGAGGTGGATGTGGGAGAGGCGGGGGAGGGCCGGGTTGGGTGGCGGAGGGATGGGCGGGAGGGTGAGGAAGCCGCCGGTATAGTGCGAGGGTTGGGTGAGGATGGAGGGCGGGAATGAGGGGTCTATGGATGAGAGAGAGGTCGTGATAGAGGCTTTGGAGGTCGCGGAGGTGGAGAGGTTTTTAAAGAAGGGGATTTTGGAGAGGAGGCGGGAGGGTTCTTGGGGGGGTGTGGAGGAGGGCTGGTAGCTGGGTGGTGGCATTATCGTAGAGGATTGAGCGAGTGTTGGTGCTTTGTCGGAAAACTCTGTTTCTGAGCCGACGCCGGTGAGGACGGGTCCTTCGCCTTTGCGCATGTCGCCGAAGTACCGTTCGACCAGGTTGACGGCCTCCTCGTGGTTGACGCCGGCAAAGGCGACGACGATCCGCTCCGGCTTGTAGAACGCCTTCCTGTACGCCTCAATCGTCGTCCGATCGATCTCTTCCAACCGCTCCTTCGGACATAACAGTGGGTTGCCCAGGGTGTTGTCCTTGTACGCAGCCATGTGCACAAGTTCGGGCAGAATCAGCTCCGGCTTCGACCATATCTCCCCAATCTCGTACTCTGCTGTCGCCAGTTGCTGCTGCACCTCCTGCTCGGTGATGAGCGGATCCCGGATGGTCTCGGCGAGGAGGGCGACGGTGGTGGGCACGGCGGAGTTGAAGGTTGCCGACTGGTACATGAGCGACTCGCGCGAGGAGGCGCACTGGATGTTGCCGCCTAGGGACTCCAGCGACTCGAGCATCTGGTCGGCGGTCCGCTTTGTGGTAGACTTGAACGCCAGCCGGTCTATGATGTGGCTCACTCCTCGTAACGCGTCGTTCTCATATCGTGAGCCGGCGTCCACGTAGACACCGATACCAGAGAAGTGGCCAGGCAATGCCTCGGTCGCGATGCGGACGCCGTTTGGTAGTGTGGTGATCTGGTCGAGCTCTACAGGATCCTGTGCGGTGGTTTTCGTCAGCAAGATGTTGTGCCAGCAGGGTGTTACCAGCAGTCCCGCCAGCAGTCCTCGAGATGCTGACCTTCTCCTCGGCCTGTGTTGCTGTCGCAAGCTGCCTACGCGCGCATGCTGAGTGTGGGATCGCAGCAGGTCGAAGAGCGCTAAGTCTTCGTGACAGCGCTCTTGCACTGGTGGGCCGTAACATGTCAGCTGGTGGTTGTATAACGGTAGAGGCTCTCGCGGGCGCACATCACTCACACATCACTCACTCCCGAAAGATTTCCACAAAGCAGCCAGCACGGGCCAGGATTGCCAAGAGGAACTGGAGTCACGCCCCCATCAAGTCCCTCAGCCTGAATCCATAGACACAGCAGCCTCCGCACAGCAATCCCGCTGTATCCCTAGACACTTGCCTATGTGCCGTGTGCATCGCCGCCCATCCACGCCTATTTCCCTCCCTCGTCCCAACCAAATACCGGGCTGGACATGACGGCTATCGCCTCGGGGGCGCCAAGCGCCACCCACGTTACACACTAGGCGAAAACGTAGCAGACCCGACGATATTGGCGATAGCGGCACTTTGCACTTCGTGAGGACCTTCTTTCACTACTCGACAGTCGACTTCTTCGTTGTGTTCCGTATTCCTGGTCCTTGGGGACAAGCCCATATCTGACTCACTCCTCCCCCGTCTCCGCTGCTGCAGCCGGTCGCCGGGGACAGCCCGCCCCGACGTTCTCCACCAATCCACCAACCTGATACATCACCTCCGCCCTCCGCCAGGATACCCCAGACCCACCCTGCAAGCATTGGCTCCAGAGAAACACAACAACACATTCAACCGGACCGCTATCAGAACATGTTTGCGGCTGCTGCCCCTTCAGCACCGACTCTGTCTACCACGACGTCGCCAGCCTCGCCCACTTCACCGCCCCGCAGTGGCAGGCTCAGAGGCTTGAGCTATCTAAGAAGCTACACCTCCAATCACCTCCATTCGCACTCGTCCGACTCTTCCACAGCATCTCGCTCTCGTCCATCGTTATCTAGAGCGAGAAGTCAGCCGTCTCCGGGCCCCGTAGAAACGCCGACGAACGCTTCGAGATCCAGCACACGGAATCGGCGGGGTCAAACATCGTCCGGCGCCCAGCCCGCAGCTGAGGGAGCCGACACACAGAGTGCCAGCCCAAACGCGACAAGTGGTTGGCTGCCTACAGTAGGCGGACGAAGTGGCTTGTCTCGTGTCGCAACTCGACAGCAGTCCGGATCCGACGAATCGCCCTCAGCAGAACTTGCGAATATCAACCCTCTCTCTACCACATCCCCATCCGGATCTGCTGCAGCAGTCGTCATGACTCGGAACAGATCAGAAACCGCTACAGCGATGCTCAGCGTTCGCAACCAGGCCGCGCAATCGGGCACGGCATTGGACGGACAAGACGAACAGGCAGATGGTAGCCCACGAACACAACTACCTTCTATACGCTTCATCCCACATCAGGATACTCGCGCGACCAGGCCTTCACTGACTTTCCCAACCGTCTCCCGCATCCTACCAAATCCGTCTTCTGTGATCCGTGTAGGACGGTACTCCGAACGAGACAGTGCTCCAGAAATACCGGCGAATGTGCCTTCAGCAGCACCAATAGGCTTCAAGTCGAAGGTCGTCAGTAGGCGGCACTGCGAGTTCTGGTGTCAAGACAGCCAATGGTACATCAAGGATGTGAAGAGTTCATCGGGCACGTTTCTCAATCACATCAGGTTAAGCGCACCAGGGGTCGAGTCACGGCCACATGCGGTTAACGATGGCGATGTGGTGCAGCTAGGAATCGATTTTCGGGGAGGTGAGGAGATGATCTTTCGGTGTGTCAAGATACGAATAGAGTGCAACAGAGGGTGGCAGAAGGGGCCAAACAAGTTCAAGTACGTATCGATCTTCACGTCGAGAGTTAGTCATGCTGACTCGACACAGCAAGTCCACTCATCAACGGCTGCGCAATCTAGCCAAGCGTGGGCCAAAGAAGGATAGCGACACTGCTTCAATGCATAGTTCGGAGTGCGCTATATGTCTTATGTCTGTCGCGGTAAGCACGATTTTTAGCACACATTGTAAAATTGCAGCGAGCTGATATGCCATAGCCTTGTCAATCTCTTTTTGTAGCACCATGCTCGCACGTTTGGCACTACAAATGCATACGGCCAATGCTCAACGGCCCAACTTGGCCGAATTTTCTCTGTCCTAATTGCCGAGCGGTGACCGATCTCGAAGCCGACGTGGACGAGCCGTACGAAGACTGGGAAGATTCGCTAGAAGACGTGGTAGCGGCCGAAGCAGGTGATGATGCACACGACACAGCTCGGCAAATTTCGGAAATCCACCCTGTCAATGGAGAGAACCACGTGCGGGACACCCAAACCGACAATTCAGACCTCGCCGCGATGATCGGCAGTATCTCCCTGCTCGATGGTCACGACGGCGACGCACCCTCCGCAGCGGCCACTAGTCGGCCCGTCCCCATCAGTTCCCGCAACGCCTCGGTCTCCGCCGCCGGCCAGAATGAGGACCTCAACGCGACGATGCGGCCCACAACGCCTGGCACGCTGGAGCAGTTTGCCTCGGCGACGGGCTTTGTTGCACCTGAGGGTCCGATGACGCCGATGAATGACGCCGGTCCTTTCGTGCTGGATGGTGGCGCGGGGAGACCGGAGAGTGTCCGCCGGGTGCAGCTTGAGAGTCTTGATCAGGCTGCTGTCGGTCACGTGTGATAGATAGGATCAGAGGATAAGTGGCGTATCTGCGGAGCATAATGCAGTGATCAACAGGGATTCGCTGGCGTCAAGGGACCATCGGGCAAAGCGGGTGGAGGGCATATGGACTGTTCAGTCTCATCTTCTTCTCGTCGGATCGTGGAGTGGGCAAACTTCTTGGGGAACTCTGTCAATGTTATACCTCGGTATCATCCCAGCTTTCTCCCTACGGCTATGTACCGTCTGCCTTCGATGTCTTCTAATCCAATCGGGTATAATTGTCTGTTTTAACCCAATTCTGCGTATGCCCAGATGAATACATCCTTAATAACGAAACCCTTCGCCGGCAACTCTCGGCTCCACTCGTTCTGCCGAGCATTGCCAGCAACCGCGCAAGATTGAGTGACTATTGTGGTGGTTGTGGACCAAGGAAAGTAAAGACCAAGACGGTTTGAGTTGTAGATAAGGCTGGGAGCCATGCATTTGCACGTGCGCGATCGGTTCGCTTTTCTTTCGTGCTTGGCGACCAAGACGAACAATGAATGAGGGGGGGCGGGCATCCCTCCCTGTATCCTTACCCAGCGCCATTGTGCCTACCGAACACCCACAAACCGCGGACCAGGTACCCTTTCACCTTTCGCCGTGGAATATACCCTTCAGTAACCGGCCTTACCCATAGCGCATTACGGCGTGACGGCGGGGCTGCTGCAGCCTCTGTCGAGGCGCAGCGTTCGGAGCAGCTCCTACAACGCTTACTCTCACCACCACAGGCAACACTGCTTTGGCTGTGTCACTGAGTAATAGGCTGCCATAACCTCAACTTCCTCGACCCTATATACCTATACTCGCCTTCCGCTTCGAGCCGTCGAATGGCCACATCAGAACGCCCGCAGCTCTTCCAGAAACTCAAAATCGACACCTACAACACACCAAAACCCGCGTCATCGCCTTTTGCATCGATCAGCCGCCTACAGGATGGCGGTCATGGGCAAGATGGCGCTGCACAGGATGGGAGTCGTGACTCTCCCGACAACCTATCATCCTCCACAACCTCACTAGATCTCTCCGAGTCGCTGTCACAGTCGGAAGATATCGGCCACCCTCGGCTGTGTAGCTCTCCACAGCAGAGTCCCGAGGCCACCGACTCTGCTGTAGCAGTTCTTAGTCCTGACAGTGACACCGCGACGCTTGAGAAAGCACTGCACAAGCGTAGGACCTCTATTAGCTTCGATCCGCAAGTCACGTTAGACGATGGGAACCGTTTCTCTATTGATGAACCTTTACCGAAACCGGATCTCCTGAAGGCACGCGGTCGATCCATGATACAGGAGTTTGCAAAGAGCCAGGCACATGTTTCGCCTCATGACCGAGTGAACAGTGAATCGGCGATGTCAGAGTATGATCCACACACCGGGCAGCCGTTGAATCGTCGGAAGGAGAAGCAAAGGCCGCTATTCTACCGCGTCGGTGAGTCGCGGCATCCTTTGCTCCAATCCACGGTGGACGAGTTGGCTCAGGATACGGAGCTCGGCGAGTATGAAAAGGTAGCGTCTCTTACATCTGGTACCACAGCTTCCTCGGCTGTTGAAGAAGTCCATACACCTCCCGAACCTTCCGCGAACTATCTGTTGTCTCCAGTGTCAGCTGTTTCACCGATAGATTTCCCCTCGCGGCGTACTCGCTCGACCTCGCAGCTGTCGCGAAGCCGGCGTCCGGACACATCTAGCACTATTAGCTTGCGAAGGCTCAATCGGCGCAGCTCAGGCCGCACATCTGCCACTTCCTCCATGTCTCCCGCCTCCGCATTTCTCTCACAATGGGGCAGAGAGGAAGCCGCGTCTATCGTTGAGCCAGACGACGAAGGCCAAGAAATCGGGGATCACAGTGGATACATCATAGGCAGGCAGATCGGCTTCGGCGGCTTCAGTGTCGTCAAAGAAGTTTTCACGATCGAGCACGGCGAGAAAGTACGCCGCGCAGTCAAGATTGTGCGCAAGCAAGTCTCAGGCAAATCCGAACACGAGAACGAAAAGCTACAAGCCGACTTCGAGCACGAAGTCAGCATCTGGCGCTTCCTCCGACACCGCTACATTTTGCCCCTCCTCGCCGTCTACGACACTCCCTTCGCAACTTACTGCATCACGCGTCTGAACACAGGCGGCACCCTCTTCGACCTCGTGCGCAGCAACCGCCGCGCCGCCGCCTCATCCAAAACGCCCGCCGGCCTCCCCACCAAGCTCGCCCGCCGCTACGTCTACCAGCTCGCGTCGGCGCTGCGTTACCTGCACGAGGACGTGCACATCGTGCACCGTGACATCAAGCTCGAGAATTGCCTGGTCGACATGTCTGGGCCCGATGCCGCGGCCGAGGGGGGCAATGTTCTGCTGTGCGACTTCGGCATGGCGGATTTCATTACCAACGAGCACCGCAACAGTAGCAGCCCTGAGCCACAGGGGGAGGAAGACGGAGACTTTCACGGTCAGCATCATCGCAATATTGGGCCGTCGGCCACGTCCACGTCTGTGGTCGGTAGCTTGCAGTACGCGGCGCCCGAACTCATTAATGCGCCTTGCTCGCTGTACTCCACCGCCGTTGACATCTGGGCGCTCGGCGTCGTCATCTATGCGCTGCTGACGGGGGATCTGCCGTTCCAGCATAGCTTCGAGCCTAGGCTCGTCACTATGATCTTGAAGGGCGAGTGGGACTTTAAGGCGCTGCAGCAGTGTCCGGCTGTGGAGAATGGGCAGGGAGGTGAGGACGCCATCCAGCTTGTTTGGGGGTGCTTGGAGATGATGGCTGAGAGACGGTGGAGTGTGGGTGATGTGCTGAGGTGCAGGTGGCTTGAGGGGTGTGAGGAGTCGTATGGGGAGGGGAGTGAGGATGGGGTGCTGGGGTGATAAGGCTGGCCATGGGTGACGGGGTGGCTGGGCCTTGTGGTTTGGAGTTGGCATGATCTGGCATGGGACCAGTGGTATTCCTAACGTGTATGAGGCCTTCCTGCATCTCTTTCTCCTCTGGTTGCGGGCGGATTTGTTTGGTTCTCTCTTGATACCCTGGTTTCATCTTCGCTCTCGGGAACAGCGTCGTGGGTCTATTCCTACTTCGTGGTCGTGTTTGCTTTGCGAGTGTTCTCGGTTCATCGTTGTCGCCTGCTTACGTTGTGGAACATGTGCTGCTGCAGTTGCTCTTTCAGGGAGCTGCTCGATGTTGCTTGTCGTGCAATCGATTCGCAGCGCTTGGGACACACGCTCATTGATCAGACTTGGAACAGTGGACGCACATCCAAGACGATAGACTTTGACTTGTTCAACTTCATGGTGAAACGGTGATGTGGTGAAGTCCTCCAGACTGTGTTACATAAGCAGGTTGTGGGCTGGAGAAACAACGACTCAGTTCCCATGACTCGAGCGACATCCATTGAGTCAATCTCCAACGTCCGCCCCGACACAACCATGGCCGATCAGGACGCCGGGGCAAGGCCTCCAGCCAAGAGACCTCGTCGCAATTCCGCTTCAGCCTCCTCTCGCGGTGTCGCCAATCTGACTCCAGACCAGCTCGCCAGGAAGAGGGCCAATGACCGTGAAGCACAACGCGCCATCCGTGAGCGCACCAAGAACCAGATAGACCGGCTGAACCAGCGGATTCAGGAACTCGAGTCGCAGCAGCCGTACAATGACTTGCAGGTAGTCTTGCGCCAGAAGGAAGCCATTCAAGCCGAGAATGAGGACATCCGGAGGAGGCTGGCCTCTGTGCTAGCCATCATTCAGCCTATACTGGGCACTCAGGGCCTCAATGGTAGCATTTTCTTCCACGACTTGGCGCACCTGTATGTACTGACGTTGTCACAGAACTAGCTGCTGCCGCTGAACGAAGTCCGCTGGCACTCCAGTCTGAACCTCACCCCGCACAGCATCTTCATCCGCCCGAATCTCGCCCATATCATCACGGATCCGTTGCTAGCATTTCCGATGCCACACAAGGACACGCTCAGACGGACGTACAGTCGCCTGGAAGTCAAACGTCTGTCAACAGACAATGGCAGTTCCCTATTCAGTCCACGAGCCACGTCCGCGGATGGCCCACAACACCTGCAGCGTACGACCAGCAGCAGAACAACATACAGCCAGATTTACAGGGCTACGGCCATTGTGACGAGCGCCTGGGTGTCAACTTCTTACTCGACAGCAGCCAACACGGTGTCAAGCTGAACCACGCCTCTGCCAGCCAAAATACAGACCCAGCACTCCAATCGGAAAGGACAGACCTCACTCGCGGCTCGCCAGCAGCCTACGCCACCCTCCCCCGCACCGTCGGCCCAACCTGCCCCCTCGACAGCGTCCTCGTAAACTTCCTCGCCGACCGCCAACAACAAGCCGCCGATGGCCTCCCCAGCAAGACGCTCGTCGGGCCCGCCTACCCCGACTTCACGCCGATGATGAACCCCGGCAGCGCCGCGCACTCGCACCCGCTGTCCAAGGTCTTCACGGATATTCTGGCCACCTTTCCGGACATCTCGACGCTGCCGGAGCAGGTCGCGGTGCATTATATCATGTTCCTGCTCATGCGCTGGCAGGTGGAGCCGAGCCGGGGTAACTATGAGAGGCTGCCGGAGTGGATGACGCCGAGGCCGAGTCAGCTGTTTACGCCGCATCCGGCGTGGATGGATTATTTGCCTTGGTGAGTGTCTACTGCCCACTCGTCCTCCGCCGATCCAACTGCTCCAACTTTTTGACGAGGACGTGTACTGATTTGGTACAGGCCCCGCCTCCGCGACCTAATGGTCCAGTCATCCTCCCCCATCCCCTTCGAAGCCTTCTTCATCCCCTACACGACCGCCATCAGCCTCAACTGGCCCTATGAGCCTCGCGACTGCCTCCTACCTACCGCGCCCGCATCCGCCTCTAGCAATCCAGGTGTGGGTAGCGATGAGGGACGGCCGCAGACGCCCGGTGCGGGTGCAGCGGAGGAGCAGTGGATGATCAACCCGGCGTTTGAGAGTCATTTGAGGAATTTGGGGAATTGGAGTCTCGGCCCGGGGTTTAGGGATGCGTTTCCGGAGTTGGCGGAGGCGGTCAGGATTAGGGAGGGGCGGTAGGAGGGGAGGGTGGGAGGTAAAGGAGGGAAGAGGTGGGTTACGTGTCGAACGAACATGGGTTCGAAGAAGATTGCCATGCTGTTCTTATGGCCAGTGTGCTTTGGCGACGTGAAGAACTTAACCTGAAGTCTGAACCGACCTGCTTCAGGGGGTTCTGGGCGGCTTCTCGACGTGTGGCTTTCGTGGCTGTGGTTGGGTATACCCCATTCTTTGTTGCGTTGTAGATGAGCAACTGGGACTTGATTCCTATCCTGTGGTTTGAAAGGTACGAAAAGGACGATTGTGTTTGATCAGCAAGGTTCTTCGTGAACAGTGCGGTGAACTGTGACAGTTGTGTTCTTGTTATACTTCTATGGGTCCAGACCGAACCCAGTCATCGTCTCTCTTCTTTCCTGTGGTTCTCGTATCGTGTCCCCACTTGCACTGTGTAACTCTGTTGAGGGGCTTTTCCACAAGACGTGTTTCTCAACATCAACACTTATAGGAAAGCCTCTCTCTTTCAGGACGACGAGTACGGTCTATGAAATTCCGGAAGTCACGCAAGGCCTTCTCCTAATCCCGGCCATCTTGCTATCCGAGCGGAATGCAGCGTGCAAAGAGGAGTGTTGCAGCATGACCAGGACTACGCTCATATCCAATCAATACCGCGTGGGCATGGCTCGAAACGGCGGCCTTGTTGTCACAGATGAGCCATGCATCACCATCTCAGAGTCTAGCGATCGTTTTATTCATGGTGCGGCTGCTGTGGATTGGTGCTAATTCTGCTGATGCCCATTTCTAACCGGAAGGAAAATCCGAGGTGCCAGATATTCTGGTTGTAAAACTTTCGGGCGGGAACAGAGCTGGAAATCCGACTGAGCAAACGCAAGACGCTCACATCACACTCTCCGGCTTTTGTTCGTCCTCGTCTCTGCAGCTTTATTGAACCACCCCAGCACGACACGGTTCGTGTGCTTGAACCTATTCTCAATCTTGGGATAATTTGCAGGACATTCTTTCCAGTCTCAAGAAGTTTGAGGCGCGATGAGAGAAGGTGGAGAACATGCTTGACAAACTAATGGACGCCATCGGAGATCTCGTTGTTCTATCACTATCTCACTACATTTCGAAAACACTCTCGCCGCGGCTGTGCAGTTGGTTGGCTGGGGGAGGGGGTGCAGGAGCCAAGTGAGAATGAGAGAAAGGATTACAGCATGGTTGAGTTGTTTATGGAGAAGCTGGGATTTGAGTAAATGGCGTCTAAATATGATTGCTTAACAAGTACCAGCATCAGCATTAGCCAAAGATGAAGATAACTACAGCGATATGAGAGGCAGCAGCTGCCTCTGCAACTACAATGATAATTTGTAACGCAGTTCGTACGCGGGACGCAGCAAATGCCACCGGGGGAATAGGAAGCATGTCTGGCGTGGTTTCCAACACAACTGACGTACTTAGCTTGAAAGCATGCCCGCCACTTAAATCTCGCTAGACGGTGTTTTTCTTAGTGTTGTTGGCACAAGGAAGATGCTCGATCACTTCAGATCTGCTTTGATGGTATTGCGGACCCCTGCAAGCCGTGTATCACCTGGCGGAGTACGATGCGGACTCGCCGCATGGCTGAGAAGGTCATCTGTGGCGGAAGTAGAAGGGTTCGAGGCATGTTGTATAATTTCAGTCTCACATTGCAGTAAGCTCCTTGCAACACTCTGGATTGAGCTATGCGAACCACCAAGCAATTCCTAGTATTCGACAGACTAGGACGAGATATAGCGAGGACGTCCTCGGTTAGCTCTACAGATTACTCACGAGTATTAGGACAGGTGTTGAAGAGTTGCTAAAGTGAAGAGGGAAGCTTTCTGCATCGAGCTTGCTCGGCACTCACGCCCATTCCATCGCCTTACGCACCAGACTTTGACCCCAGCGGACCTTGGTTGTACCCAAACGTCCACAGATCCGTAACAAGATACTGTCCCGTCGTCGTATCATTCGTGACGTTGTTGACAACAACACTCCCACTCTTCAAAGCTCCACTACCTACCACACCTCCGGCAACAGGCCGCTGCAGCGCGTTGGCGCCACTCTTGACCGTAAAGTTCGCAATGGAGACCTCGTAAGGCAGTCTCTGAACTATACTCGGGATGCCAAAGTAGCGCGCCTCGACAGCCTCGTACCCGATCGTCATCTCATAGTAGCCGCGGTAGTAGACGTCCTGCCACTGCAGCTCCGGGTTGGCATGCACCAGCCACTCGCTGTAGTTGTTGGCGCGCGCGTGCGTAATGTTCTGACCATACGGGCACGGGCTGGTGACTGCACTGCCGGCAAACTCGACGCCGACTGAGCCGGCGCCTGTGGCTGGGTCGTAGTCGTGCTCGTCCAGCCAGACGAGATCCGAAACCCAAGACATGTGGCTGTCACCGGCCATCATGATGTTGTTGCCAATGTTATTCTCGTAAAGATGCTGCAGTGTGCGGTTGCGGTTTGCCTGATAACCATCCCAGGCGTCGTAGTTGAGAGGGTTGGCATCGCCGAAGACGATGGATTCGTTTTGTCTAGAGAAAACTGGGAAGATGTTAGCTTGGTGTGTTTTTGAAGGTCCTTCGCTAGTCTTCTTCATCGCAGCGAGGTCGAGATAAAGACGATGTTGCACAGTGTAAGAGGTTTACCTATTTGACTCCCGATTAAACGCCAAGCGGCTCCCCGATCGGCAGAAGTAGATAGTTCGTTGTAAAACCAGTTTTCCTGCCTGCTGCCCATCAACGATCGACCAGCATCATTCGAAACTTGGTGGATATAGTCCGTGTTCCAGTACAAGTCCGTGATACTGCGATCGTAGTCACGGGTGTCCAGCATGATGATGTCCATCAGAGTGCCAATGGAGAAAGTTCTCCAGATACGAAGCTATAACAGCGTTAGGCACAGTTTGATTCGACTTGCATGAGTATGCGCACATTGTCATCCATTTCTACTTGTCTGATGGGCATCCACTCAAAATACTAGACAGATCAGCGCTGTTGAATCATAAGGTGCCTTAGTACTTACCGCGCGCACAGCATTCATCTTTCGCTGATCGAACGAGACATAGTTGCCGCCAAACTCGACATCGTCTTGAACAAAAGAGTCTTCTGTATTGTTCTGGTCCGCCATACCATCGCGCCAGGTGTTGTCGCCAACCTCTGAAGTTCACAATCAATACACAGAACAGACGGTGTCACAGACCAGAACTCACCATGGTCATCCCAGACCGGAATCCATGGGAACTTTCCAAAGCTCAGTTGAGCATCTGGATCATTGCGATATTGTGAATGCCGCTTACGATAGTCGTAGAGGGTCCGAAGCTCAACGTTAGGCTGGTGCACACGATCGATAGACCTTGAGAAGCGTCAACAGAAACCCAGTCCTGCAGAAATCAGAGTTCTCTTACCATCCCCATCCGTATACACCCTCAGCGTACTCGTACATGTAGTCACCCAGATGCAGGACGTAATCCACGGAGTCTTTGCGAGCGGCGTTTCCAAATGCATTGAAGTAACCGAAGGCTTAATACATCAGTGCGATAGCCAAAAAAAAGGGGGGGTCTTCGTTCAACAAAAGGCTTACGATGGTTGGAGCAAGAGTAAACCGCAATGGAGACATTAGTCACTTTATCGTTTGGTCGAGGCGCGGTTTTGGTACGGCCTATTGGACTCGAGTTGGTGGAGTTGCACACAGTGAATTGATAGTAATACTGGGTATACGGCTCCAAGTTCGTAGCCTCAACCTGCAGACCGTAAACACCCGCAACAAGTTAAAATATGCTACAAAAAATGCTATTCCAGCCCTACCTTGATAGTGTAATCGATGTCTGAAGTAGTGTAGGCCTGGCCTGAAGTGACAACATTGCAAAGAGCCTCATCCGTAGCAACTTTGTAGTTCACACAAACCGGCGCAGTTGATATCCGGACATAGGAGTCAGTCTCGTTATTGAATAACGGCACAGTACCGGCCACAGTCACTAAACTTTCATAAGCCGTAACCCAGCGTCATTCGAGAGATGGCATACCGTTGCTCTTGTCATCGTCATACATAGTCGCACAGCGCGTCCATAGTATCACAGAATTGGCGTACGGGTCTCCAGAGGCGACGCCGTGAGTGAAGTTGAGCGCAGAGGCATCAATGTATCTTTGCTCAGGGTTGTTTCTCCTCACAACCTTGTGGAGAGAGATACCCATGAAAGGATGGTGTTCCGAAGGGCTCCTGTAGTTCAAGTTCTTCGTGTAGCTTGCTGCTGCAGTAGCAGCAATGCTTGCCACGAATATCAGACTTCGGATCATGTTGACAACGACCTGGAGCTGTCTTCCGGG
>JAKLMF010000409.1:958-16625 GCA_022813555.1 Botryosphaeria agaves | reverse complement strand
GATATGGGTGGGAGATCAGTGCCGGATCCTGGGACCGGGCGACTTTGCTTCCGTTCCTCCAAAAGTGATCCACAATCCCAAGATATTAGGACCATACACGGAGACATTCGGCTTGATCACACCTGCCGACTGGATCGACTTCTTCAGATACGTCGGTGAGCCGTTCGAAGGGATCATCTATCCGGAGTTCGACGAGCGGAATCTGCACGAGATGATCATGAAGAAGATGAAAGCCGCAACGAGGGGCTACGACGTTGTCTACCACCCTAAACACGAAGGCTGTGAAGTAGGCGAGTGGACTGCAGCAGATGAAACCATACCGTCAGAAACGGTTCCTTACTACCTACGGGCGAACAAAGGGCCGCGGTGGTTGTTGGGCGATGTCATGTCGAGACCTTTTATCACCACACGGCAAAGCGACGGCAAGTTCGCTATCTCAAGCATCGAGTCTTCCTCGAGACACGAGCCGTCTGTGTTCAGCCGGCGCATGACTTTTCCGAAAGTCCACCATTGTCTCTCGGTGCTTGAAGGCGCCCTGGAAGTTTCGCTAGGGGACGGCGCATCGAGCACGATCCGGGAGGGAGAAACTGTTTTCATTGCGGCGAACACTCCCTTCTCCTTAAAATTTGCGAGCAAGTTCGTCCGGCTTTGGAGCTTCACGAGTGGAGATGGTATTGAGTCATTGATACATGAGGCTGGGGCGCCGTTCAAGGGCTACATCATCCCGGATGAAGCTGAGGCGGTGGATCAAGCAAAAGTACAGGCGGCTTGTGAGAAGCTGAATATTGTCCTTTCGGAGGAGGCCCAACAGAACGGAACATCTTAGCCAAGTCGTATTGTGTGTTCCACGGTAGTCGTTAAGCATATGTAGCCAGAGTCGCAAGATCTTCGCTATGTGTACAGTCCATCAGCGTTAGGATTTTGATCTTTCCGCAATGTAACGCTTGGCCAGCCAATTATACCCACTTTCGGCACCACCTTCAGTGAAAAGGGTTGCACTCTTTGCAGACAGACTTGCCCGTTTACCCTGTAGCTTTATACCAACACATTGCAATGGTGTGCGCACTCCTGAACTGGCTTCACACACTTCGTTCGGTAGCAGCGCCCTCGTCGTCGGGAACGGCGTACATCTGTTCGGCACGCGGGTTTTGCGGGCTTTCTTGCCAGAAAACGCTGTTGGCCGCTACTGCCACCCAGCAAAGCGAATAGAGAACCATCCCTTCATGTCGTGCACGTGTGGTGGGGGCTTACCCATCCACTGCGCGCCTCACGAACGTGCCGTGTCAGCCATAAAGTCTTTCGTACGCCTTTCCTGCTCGAATGTGCTCCCTAGAGACTTCACAGGGTCTCATCACGGCGGAGGGTGCCGATGTGCCTAAAGCTCCGAATCATGAACAGCAGGGACGCTACGGTTCTTTCAACCGCCTTTCTTATGGTCTCCAGCGACTCCATCCAAGCCAACTTTGCTACCCGCCTCGTCCTCACACTCCTCCTCGACCCCTTCCTCATCGTCCTCCCCATCTTCCTCTCCAGCACCAGCACCGGCCGTTTTCCCTTCTTCTAACTTCCGATACTTCCTCTTCGCCTTCTTCGCCTTACTCGCCTTCTTCCGCCTGGCGACCTCCGTCTTAAGCGCCTTGCGGCTTCCCTCCCCCATCTCTATCTCCTCAATCTTCTCCGCCAGGACGCGCCGCGCGATCTTGCGGTTCTGGGTGCGCGACCGCGTCTCTTGGCTCTTGATCACCAGGCCGGTGGGGATGTGCTTGAGCTGCACCGCGGAGGAGGTCTTGTTGATTTTCTGGCCGCCGGGACCGCTGCCTTTGAGGAAGGACTCCTCAATGTCGGTTTCGGGGATTGTAGGGCGTGGGGGGAGGGGTTTGGCGGGGGTGGGGGCGGTGACGGTGAAGGCGCGGAGAGAGGTATGGAGGGGGCCGCGGAGGGGATTGCTGAGGCGAAGAGCTCTGAAGAAAAGGATGCAGGAGCGGGGTGGCGGCATGTGGGGTGGCATTGCTGTTGGTGGGAATGGAGCTCGTACATGCGCGTGTCGACGCGTAGATTGAAGAGCATCGTTTCCGGTGAAATTGGAAGGCTTACTAAGCATTCACATTCAATCCATTACTTCATACAAGACTGTAGGGACGAATTTTTAGGGATGGTTGTGGTGGGATAGATACATAAAGTGCCGGAGCAATGACACAATGAATTGTTAAGGGAATTTCATTTTCATTAGAAGCCTGAGACAAGTGGTATCTAAACTCCGTCGAACGCCACAACACCAGTATGGGTCACCCAAGCTTGACGATGCCATGCAGCGACAGCCTCTGTAGCGAACCTTATAACGTTGTCCGATACAGTCAGTTTGGGTCCACCTGAGTAGAACGCTTGAGCTCCGTAGGAGGTGGAGTGGTAAGCCCAGGTATGCTCGCTCGTATCTTCTCAACCCTCTCGTGCTCAACCGGGTCTAGCTTGTGCTTGCTCTCCCCCTCCTTGGACGCCTGCTGCAGTTTCGCTTCACCTACAGCCTTTCTTTTCTGAGACTCTAGTTCCTGCCATGAGGATTTAAGTCTCTCAGGGCTTAATGCGAGGCGCAACCAGTCGTCACTGCCGAAAGCATCAGTCTCATCGGTCAATACGCTTTCAGACCGTTGGCCTCGAGCTGGTAATTGCACGCTCCAGTTTACGGCTCCTTCGGGCCAGATCCAGTCCCATTCTCCGTCGACCTTGAAGGGCTTCTGTCGCGTAAAGGCTGAGACGTCCTCCTGGCAGCGGACCTCCTCCAGATAGCCGACGACTTGTCGCAATATGTCCTTCTCCATCTGCTTTGGTAGAGCTTCAAACTCCGGAATTTGCACCAGATTGTAGGGCTCTGAACTCGCCTTAATTGTTGAGTCATCGAGGAGGATGGTGTTGCTCTGATTCCAAGGTCTGTGTTCACCGCCCATATAGTCCGGGTGTCTGGATCTTATTGCGTGTGCATTCCAAACTTTTGACAGTTGCTTGTACACCTGAACTTTCTCGTTGTACTGCTCAGGCGTCAGGCCCAGCGTGTCGCGACCCCATTCCGCGATCAGTTGTTTACGCTGAGCAGGGGTGAAGAGACGACCGCACATCTTTTCTACACTTGAGGGCTTTGCGGATGACCAGACCATGACTGCATAGTTTTGTAGGAGATACTCAAGGAAAGCCTCAACGAAGGGCCGGTTGATGAAGCTGCTCGCTCCCTTTCTGCGATCCGGACGGTGTATCAAAGTGCCATTGAGATCGAGGATGATGAGTTGAGGCAGCGGACGGCTCGATGCTTGTGGTGGCTGAGCTGACTGATCAAGATATGCTCGAGTCGGTACTGGTACTGCGAGCTTGAGTTGAGAAGACCTCAAATTGTAGCGTCCGGGGCGATCTGGTGTGGTTGGAGTGCTTTCGCGGCTCCATCGTCCGCGACTAGGTGGAGGAGTCTCTGATGTACCTCTCCTCCATCTGCTCTCATCTTTGACAGCCCTTGGTGGTGACCGCCGACTGGATGCTGCTTGAGAACGCGTTGAATAGGGTCTTTGAGATCTGTATGTCTTGTCAATACGCCAGACATAGCCTAAGTGACGGCATTGCACTGACCGCAAAATCTCGTTTTCTATACCGACCCGATGGCCCGCAGCCGGTAACACATGACTCGATCCGCCCAAACGAGCTGATACTGTGCTGTATGTAGCTTGAGCTTGTATGTGTGTCTGGGCAGCCTGAGGTTCAGGCGGGGGGCGTGACCTCCACCATGTTGACTTAGCTATCGAAGGTGCTGAAGGCGCCCGCCAATCTGATGAATCTGGCACGTGTTGTTGTGGAGGAAGCCACACTCCTCCACTAGGGACTTGATTGTGGAATATCTGACAAGAAGGGACCTGCGGCTGTTGGAAGTTCGAGAACTGCTGGAGCTGCGCATCATGGGCATATCCTGCGAAACCTTGAGCGACGGGCTGTGGGCGGTTCTGCGTAGCGTGACGTGTGGTTCGAGTGGCATCAAAGTGCTGCGTTTCTTGAAGACCACCGTTGTCAACACTCTGAAAAGGGGCGACGCGCCGTGGCAGTTTGGCGGACGCGTCTGGATAAAAAGATGAGTTTCCCCCGAGAGCTGTGTCTAATAACGGTCCGCTATCGTTCACGTTCCCCTCAGTAGTGGCATCTGGTCGCTCAAGAATGTCGAGGAGACTCTGTCCAACGAAGGCTGGCGTGTCCTTCACCTCCTGCTCATTCGGCTGGCTCTGCTGGGCCTGTTGGGCGGAGACCAGGCTGTCGTTCGTATCGGGCTCGTTGACGCCCTGCTGCTGCAGTGCAGCGACTTTCTTCTTGTGCTTCCCTTTCCTTCCCATCTGTGCTCAGTCAGTACGAACACTCTGTGTCAGAGTTGCAATAAATAATTGAAGTGATTACCGTGCGGCTGCTAGTGTGAGCAACATGTGGGCAGCCAAAGTGAAACTGAGGCTGGTTTGCAGCGCTTGCTGCGATGTGTCTTTCTTTCTTGAGAGCGTGAACAGTTGCACGAAGCGCGGCGCTGGTGAGAGGCTTCATGCAGGCACTGAAAGAAGTGAGCCTCACTGTTCAAGATCTGCCGTGTAGATTCGCCTCCTCCGCCCCGCTCCACCCCCGCTCTTCTCCGCCAAATCACCCTCTCCTCTACCACTCCTTACGGCCGTGCCATCAAACTACACATCGAGCGAGTGGTCAGATTTTCCGCTTCGGCGGTGACAGCCAATATGGCTGAGGTCAGAGGCTTCAAAGAAGTCTCCGTTCTCCCCATCAACGTCCAAAAGGGCGTCAAGCGGGTATGTAGGAATGGAAAGCCATTCTGTCTCAGTTTCGCGTAGAACTTCGTTCTTAAAAGAGTCCTTCCCTTGAACTCTTACACGTGGTATCTTGCTTGATCACTGTAGTATTGCGTATACTACGTTTGAACTGTGGACTCAAGAGAGTACAGTCACATGTGCAAACATACATCAGGAGCATGGAATTCCAATAGATGTTTGATGCTCGAATGCCTCTGACACCGAGCTTACTCTTGACATCTCTTACCAATACGCTTTTGATATTCTGTATGAACCATTTATAGGTGGCACAACCACTTTTTAGCATAAGTGTTGAGATTTCATGTCTAGCATCCTAATGTCTCCATCATGGACAGCATTCGAAGAAGCTAACCCACTCGAACGTCAGTATCCCAAGTACGCATCATGATAGCTTTCTAGAAGCTATTCTTAACGGCTATGGGTAGGAACACCGAGAAGCCGCCGCCTATGTTTTGCATGTGGCGTTGTAATCTTGTAAGTGGAGCTCTCTATCTGGGGTACTGCTACACTGCTGCACTAAGCCATTCTGTACAACGGAGTATATGAGAGCAATACACAGATCGGTCTCATCTCACTAATGTCTAGAAAGACGGCATGAAATTTTCACAGGATGGCCAAGCAGCTAAACCCTTGTTCATTGATTTTGCGCTGCTTGCAGGTCCTTACTCTTGACAGGCTGCTCTATCTCAAGTCTACAACCTTTGTTTCGTAGTGCATGTGGACGAGATATACGTATTCCAACCCGACTTTCCCAATCAACACATTCCCAACGAGCCATCGTTGATATTGCGGCCTCCCAGCTCAGCCCTTGGGCTGACCGGTACTATCGATCCCACTAAACCACACGCCATCAATCACCTGATTGTGGACGAACTCGGCACTGAGGAGATAGTCGTAGTCGCCTGTGACGATGGTGACGTGATCGCCTACCACACTCAAGCCATCTACAAAGCCATCCGGCAACGCTCAGAATCAGACTCTGTCGAAACAGTGGTCGGAGACGACGTTGATCCATTCTTCAAGCAGAACGTGGGTCGCAGCGCCTGGGGATTGGCCGTTCATACAGAAGCTCGCATGATCGCTGTCAGCGCAAACACGCATCAGGTCCAGGTGTACGCATACGGCCTCGCTAGGGGCCATGAGGCTTCCTGCGATGAAAAGTTCACACGCGATCAAGACCGTTGCATTAGTCTGCCATCAACGCTGAACAATATACCGACGATCGCCTTCTGTAACACCGGAGATGATCCTGCTGGACGGTGGCTCCTTGCTGGCGATATCGAAGGAAACACGTATATTTTCAACGTTCATGAGCAGAGCCTGGTGAAAGTCATACTCGCACACTACTGTCGCATTCCATTTTCGGCGTGTGAATGTCTTGGTAGGAGATCGTATCCCCATTCAGGTACGTTTTTACGATCTAGATGTGCTATTCGGCATGTTCGGTTTAGCAGCTTCCCTCCACTCTTGCAAGTATTGATGTATGACACAGTGTGGGGTGTCATGTGGCTGGACAGGAGATCATTCCGAAGAACGAAGAGCAATCGCCAGTATGAGGTGTTGGGCAGCACGAAAGCCAGTTATGACCAATCCAAAGGGATATACGACATCAGTACAACTATAAACGACGTACACGACTCTTCAACATCTTATCGGGAGTACGCCCAAGAGGCCAACCAGGCCGCCCATATGGCTACAAATGTTGCTGTCCAGGAAAACACGGTGTTCGATGACATGGCGATGTCGGATGATGCAGAGGGGGAAGAAGACGAACAGGAAAACGACGAAGACGCCTCTGGATACTTCGAGCTAATGGGTTCACAGCTGTCGGCCGATTTAGAACGGCGTGCTGCTCAGAGGTACGTCGTGTTGCTTCAATGTCGGACTTCTCTCTCTCTTTTCTATTTTCTACAAATACAAATCTTCGTGGAAAGACTACGGCCTTTTGCTTGGTACTGTAAGGGTTCTGTCCACATGGAACAAGCCATGCGTGAGAGACTCTTCGTATCTCTAGAACTATCATACGCTTGCCACAGATCGGATAAGTTACCTACAATTTACATCAGCCTATGGGATCATCCATCATATATATTTCTTCATATTCAATTATGTCATCAATGTACTCAGTCCTTCGCCACAATCTGTTCTGCTAACAACCCAGAGCAGAAAACAGCCCCACATGATGATTACGTCCAAGTCAACGTCCAAGGTCGATCCGCCAAGCTGCCCTCTGATCCAAGTCTCAGCTCGCGACGTGTTCCTCCTCCAAGGGCACAGCGAGTCCAACAGCGACAAGTTCGGCCAACCAGCCACCGTCATACACGATCCACTATATCAACACATACCTGTCCCCTTCGACTCGTACCTCCTGGCCGCCTGTGATCGGATGAACATGCACGCCCAGATCCCCGAGCTTGGGGTTGTCATAGGTACGCACCATCTGGCTCCTTATGTCTTGCAGCATCTTTGTACTGACAATATCCGCAAGTCGCAACTCCAAAGGGCCGTACCGGCGTTCTCTCACTGACCAGGATGGCATCGGACAGCCCACAGGGATACACATATCATTTCCGCTTGGATCACATCTTGCCGTTTCGCAGCCAGGAGGAGCGTCACGAACGGCCGGAGACGTGGTTGGCGGGTATTGCGGTGGGGCCTGTGCAGGGGATGCTGGGGGGGAAGACTGCGAGACGGTGGCGGCTTCTGATGGTGTTTATGGATCATTCGATCTTGAGTTACGAGCTTGGGAAAGATAGGGATCATGATGAGGGCGTGGAGGTGTTGGTAATTTGATATTGAGGGACCGAGATACTTTTTATCAGTGCTTGCATGGGATCTCCAAGGCTGACATGGTGTGTCCTCGAAAGGCTGCTTGTCTGGAGCTTTCAGTGGTTGGAGAGGTTGCAAAGGGCTGGCTGTATGATTAACGACGTACCCCTTATTGACGACTTTGTACATATACTTCGCAGGATCTGTCCCAGGTTCAGCCCACCGCCGAACAAGATCAATGTCGGCATTACATGTTAGAAGGCAGTATCTGGGTACGCAAATCATGCTACAGCTCTGCTCCCAGCAAACTCGCGATGTCTTGGCATCGTCACATGGAAGAAAATCGCCCGTAACTACCATTCAACCAAAACTCTGTCTACACCAGAAACCCACCACTGCCATGCCGCTACTGAAGACACTCAGCCGCACACTGCGCGCTGGCGACGATGATTCCGCCTCCGATCCCTACTCAGACGAGCTCGAAGGCTCCTCTCCCTCCGTCCTCGACACAGGCGCAGCCGGCGAGGATATCAGTTCAGACGATGGCTCTGAGCCGCCAGAAGATGAAGGTGAAGCAGAGGATGAAGAGCTGGTATAGTTCCCCTTCCCATCAAAGCAGAAAAGTGTAGGCTAATGGTCGCTTCAAGTCAGGTTCCGACGAAGAAGACGCGCGCGAGAAGGCAAAGCAGCAATTGAGCTCGATCTCATTCGGCACGCTCGCGAAAGTGCAAGACAGTCTCGCGCAGGAGGGGTACACGAGTCGGAAGCGCAAGCGCGGTGCCGATGCCAGCGCGGAGCAGGAGGAAAAGCTCCAGGCACTGCGGGAGCGACTGAGGGAGATCAGAGCCAGCAAGGGCATCAGCACAGAAGAGAAGGGCGGAAAAGCAGGCGGCAAGAAGCCTGGCAAAGATGTCAAGCCGTCGAGGCAGCGCGATGAGGCCTCGGATGACGAGTCCGCGTCCAGTGGCTCCGACCATTCTGATCAAGCCTCCGACGACGACGAACAGGACACAACCAGCAGAAGACCCAAACGCTCCTCCAAACACGCGCCAACCAGCCAATCCTCCAAACACGCCGTCTCGCGCAAACGCGCCGTCGTCCCCGTCGCGACACGCAAAGTGCGCGACCCGCGCTTCGAGCCGCTCCCCGGCTCCTCCCACCCCACCTCCACCGACGCCGCCACGAAGAAGAACTACGCGTTCCTGAAGGAGTACCAAGCCTCCGAGATGGGCGAGCTGCGCGCCGCAATCAAGAAGACGAAGGATGAATCTCACAAGGAGACGCTGAAGCGGAAACTGCTGAGCATGGAGAGCCGGCGGAAAGCCGACGAGGCGAAGGAGAGGCAGGCGGAGGTGCTGAGGGGGCATAAGCGGAAGGAGAGGGAGGCGGTGAGGCAGGGGAAGAAGCCGTTCTTTTTGAAGGGGAGCGAGGTTAAGAAACAGGTGCTGGTGAATAAGTTTGAGGGGATGAAGGGGAAAGAGCGGGAGAGGGCGATTGAGAGGAGGCGGAAGAAGGTGGCGAGTAGGGAGAGGAGAGGGATGCCGGGGGCTAGGAGGGGTGTTGAGTCGTGAGACGTATGAGGGCTGCTGTTGGAATTCTGGAGTGCATGCTGGGCTTGTTATCGGACGAGCTCATTTAGATAGCTTGCTGCTGCATAATAGCGTTTCAGGAGAAGTCACTGCAGGTAGAAGCCTCAGGAATAATGATGGTTTGCAAGACAGGATCACGCGTGTTGCATTCATTGAAACCGGAGCGCAAACAAACGGAGCGTCACTTTTAGTACGACCATCCTACTTCTCATTCATCTATATCCGTCAGATTATCAAAAGGGACACCCGACACTTCCCAACGCCCGCTTGCCCAGCCCACAAAGAAAGAGGAAAGCATTTACATCATGAAGCTTGCAATCAGATAGAGTGAACCTCAGAACATCAAGTTTTCGCAGCAGAAAAGATTGAAAGGAGTAGATCAGAAAAAGCCACCTTAACGAATTAGACCCTGCAATTCCGACATCCAGCAGCCAAGGGAGCGAGCGAGCTAGCGGAAGCGCCCAACTCCATTGCGCCAGACCCCATTGCCCTGAAAAGGAACAAAAATGAAAGGACACCTAGAACGAAGGCTAAAAAAGAGCGAATACGCAGGTAGAAACCCATCAGAACATCAGAACGTAGTGAGAGTTTAGTGAAGACAGGTGAAGCGAAGAAGGCGCAGACAGGTCCCATCACGAATGGAACAGATCCCAAGCCCTAGCACAAAGCGCAATGAACTCCTCCTTCTTCTTCCTCTGCGTCTCCGGCGTGTCTCTCCCTTCCCCAAACGGCCCCCTTCTCACACCCTCCGCCAACGGCGGCGAGCCCATATCCCTCTCGTACTCATCTCTGCCCCGTCGCCTCGAGCTGCTGGCGTGCAGTTGCTCGCTGCTGCTGGTCGACGGCCCACCGCTCAAGCCGAGGTGCTTGGCCGTCATGGGCGACGGCGGCGTGGGCGGCTGGTGCCCGCCGTAGTGCACGATGCGCGGCAGCAGGTCCTCGCGGCCGCCGGACAGCGAGTGCACCGCCTCCTCGGCCGACTTGTACTCGCGCGGCCGGCCCGTCGGCGCCATGGACGAGGGCCCCGCGTGCTGCGCCTGGTGGGGAGGGAAGCCCGGGGATGGCAAGGGCGGCGGGTGGTTCGAGTGCGAGGAGTGGCCGGGGCTGTGGTTGTAGTAGCCGTTGCTGCGGCCCAAGTCGCGTGAGGAGCCGGGGATTTCGCCGGCGAAGACGTCGGCGATGGGTGGGAGGCGGTTGTTGGTTTGGGTCGCGGGGACGTGATGGATGTGTGAGGTTTGCGAGAGAGATGAGGGCTTGTTGGCGACTTGGCGGGAGAGCGGCTGCAGGTGTTGTGGGGCGAGGCCTGTGAAAGACTGGTTGAGGGGTGCGGATTGGATGACGCGCTCTTGGGCGAATTGTTGGTGGGAGGGAGGGGCGATGGAGAGGCCAGGAGGTGGGCCTTTTCTTCGTGACGTGCTGGGTGTTCTGTTGCCGCTGCGGAAGGGGTTGCCTTCTGAGTTCCGTGGGGCTTCTGTAACCTCCGGTGGAGGCTTCTTGCCCATCTGCCTCGCCTCGATGATCTGTCTCTGTCGTTCGCGCACGTCCATGCTGCGCTGGAGTTGTTCTCTCATGCTTGGATCTTGCGTCTGAAAGCCCGGTGATAGGCAGGCGACTCCTAGATCTTGTATGGCTAATCCGGCGCTTTTCTCAGAAGTGAGAGGAGCGGAAGGACGACCGGAAGGCCCTCCTTGATTGCTAGAGTTGTTCACTGATAGATCTAGTCTGCGCGGTCGGTGCCGTGAGGTCTGCATCTCCGGTGATGAGGGCTCTTTCTTCACGAGGATCTTCGGCGCTTGGCCATTCCTGCTTCTGCTGTCGCGTGAGCACTCGTACAAAGATGCGCATCTTACAACAGACTGTTCACAAAAAGATGCACGTACGTTGTTGGAGACGGCCTGCCATCGCTGGCAGGTCTCTGTGCTGCGCTGTCGGTCATTGTGGGCGAGCTGTTGGCGCTGGTGGATCTCGCGTTTGGGGCACTCGGCGTCGCCGACAGGGTGCCACCAGAGGGTGCAATGGTAGCGTAGGTTCTTGTACTCGGAGCGCGCTCGACGGAAGGCGGGCCCAGCGGCGCAGTGAGGGGCGCAGCAGCGACGGCCGTCGTCATGGTGTGCTTGTTGAGCGGAAAAGGACTGAACGAGTGGTAGAATGAGCTCGACCGCGAGAAGGCCGGAGCGAGCCGCTGCTTCGTTGCGGGCGGCGTGCACAGCTAGCGGCGCAACAAAAGAGAAGGCCTATCTGGCAAAACGAGCGACGGCAGCCAGCAGAACCAACTGCCTGACTGTTAGCAGCAGCTTCAACGACGTCGACGGGGAGAGAGCGGGCGCGAGAGTTGGGGCGGTGCAGTGAGTTTTGTAGAATTGTAGGGGCAGTTGGGGGGGGTGGTGGAGCAAGTGTCGGGGATCTTGAGGCTCCAGTTCTGGCACGGACAATATTGAAAACGACGACAGCGTCAGGGTGTGGAGGCGCGCTCACTAGGATATCCACGCTCGCGGATTGCCTAGACGGGCCAGAGCGGACAATTCTTTGAGACAGGCGACGGCGGAGCTGTGCAACAGAGTTCGACAGCCAATACAGGCTAATGTACGCTGTGTCGACGGCCAGTCAGGGCCCGGCGGCTGATCCTCTGCTGGCGCTGCAAGCCTTGCTGGGGTTGTGGGATGGGCACACGGACTGGTGTTGGACAGACGGGGGGAGAAACTCGAAGGTTCGATTCTTTGATTTCTTGAGGGGACAGAGAAACCGTCAAATCTTCTCGTCAGCTGAGACACATGTGCATTCCTCCTGGTCGGCCATCAGCTTCGAATCAACAGAACAACTCCACTGGCACCTCTGGGCCAGTCAGGCACTGCACCATCGGGCCTGGCTAGGGAGGCGCGTTTCAGCTGTTCAAGCAATTGGCTGCGGGGGCTGGCGCTGCAAGCGAAAGTGAAAAGGGATTGGCCTGTGCCGCCGCAGCAGCGCTGGGTCAGGACTAGCTGCGGGTCACCGTCGCATCAAGACAGCCGCGCAGCATCAGATGTCAGAGATGCTGCTGCCCCTGACCGCCCGTTCGAGCACCGCTTCTCGCAACGGTGTGGGCAAGGAGTCATGAATAGTGGAGTGCGGCACAGCACGGCGCGCGGACAGGGCTGACAGCGCCAGACACCAACAGTTTCAGCGTGAAACAGCCATGGAACAGCAGATCTTGTTAGTTTGTTGGAAAGTCCCGCGCACCTGGGGAAGAGATGGCACGATCGTCGTGTCCTCGAACTGATCGATCGGCCAATCATGCCTTTTGCTATTCTAAGCCCCACGTGTTCATCCTGTCCTCGTAAGTTTGCATGTTGATATGCGGTCTGAGAGAAATTCCCCCACGGCATTGACGGCACACTGTGGCCCCCGACCTGTGCTTTGGGACCGCATGCTCGAATCCACTGCAACTTCTCCATTCATTCGTGTGAGGCCTTCGTTCTCCTGACCGAGCCTGAGACATGCATGCTTCTCTACGTGCCCTAGAAGCTCCATGTTTCACACTGGCATATCGCGAGCCTCAGAACTACGGCACGCCAGTCCGTGATTAGCACGCTCTCGACTTCACTGTTAGTCATGCTACGGCTTCCTTCGGAGAATTTCCTCGACCCTCAGGCGGCCATTACCTAACTAGCTATTGTGCACGGATAGTATGACGTGAAGTGGCTACACCCGATGAGCGAGCTCTGGAGGGAGGGACGAACTCCTGATTCACTCTGATGATGGAAGTGATATGCATAAAACTCCTGGCGGATGAAGTGCACTCCAAATCGATGTTTTGAGAACAAGTAGATTTTACAGTCAGAGCACAGCGTACATGAGATCGTAGCTGCCTCCTCGTATAGAGTAATTATTAAAATGAATATCCAACAAAAGAACATACTGAGGTATCCGCAACCGCAGCACATACCCAAAAGCCGTGAACGTACTCCAACCGAAGAAGATTGCAACGTAGTTCCACTTACACGATCAGCTTACTGCTGCTTCTGCTCCTCGCTGACGCCATTCGGCATCTGCTGCTGTTGCTGCTGCTGCCCTGCCTCCTGAGATTCCTGCTTGATCTGCTTCGTCTTGTCGTCCTGCTGCTCCTTCTTGATCTCCTTCGGCTTGCCCTCCTGCTGCTTCTCCGCCTCCTCAACGCCCTTCACCTTCTCCTTCTCCCTCTCATTCGGGCTATCCCTGGCATCCGGGATGTCCTCCTGATTGATCTTCCAGTCCTGAATAGTCTGAATGATGTCCACCGCCAGCTGTCCGTTCTTCCTCAGCGCCTTGTCCCAGTGCTGCGGGATGCCATCGCCAACGCACATCATGCGCGCGATGCACGCCACCATCATCTGCCGGATCGGGCTGTGCACATCCGTGTTCGCGTAGATGTACTGCACGCGCCGCAGGCTCGGGTACGTGTCCGTGATCTTGTAGAAGCGCCGCACCGTCTCCAGCACGTCGCGCACCAGCGCCGCGATCTGCCACTTCTCGCCCATCAGGTACAAATCGAAGAGCACGCCCAAGTCCTTCTCCTCCGCGGGGATCCGCACGGAGCCGGAGTAGAGCCAGCCGACGAAGTGTTGGAAGGGCTCTTCCTCCTCGTCGGGGAGGCCGAAGGACTTGTTCTGCGAGGATTCTGAGTTGTCGTTGTAGAAGATCTTTTGGAAGAACTTGGAGCGGTAGCAGAGGAGCTTCTCGTGCAGGATCCAGTGCGTGTTCTCGGAGCCGACGTAGATGTCGACCATGTCGCGGGTAAGGAGCCTGTGAGCTAGCCGTCAGTCAACCATTCGGACAGAATGTAGTGCTCCTAAGAAGACGGACTCATGGAGCGGCTTCTCCTTGGTGTCTGCCATTGCGATTAGGGATGTGAGGGGTGTGATGCGCTTGCGCTTGCGTGGTAACAATAGAGTGTAAGGTCAGGTAAGGATATGGATCAATGCGACTCGAGACAAGCCGATGCAAAGCTGCAATGTGCGATGTAGGTGAGGATGGAGAGGACGCGATACAGGATTGTGGCAGGGTCGAGGCGCATCTAAAAGGGCCTGGAGCAAATGCGAATGGCTGGTGAGAGGATGACATCAGAGCGGTGCACTGGACCCGTTCAGGATGACGCCTACCTCCCTTTTAGGATCGATTTCTTGCATTAGCACGGCGAAACAGTTGGCAGACGTGTCAAAGCTCTGCCCAGTTCGGTTCTCATGGCCGCTTCAAGCCTCTCGCCTCTGACATGGTGTGGTGACGACTACGTGCTGGCTTGTCACTGAGCGGCTTGGGTGTGGGAGTGCATGTGATTGTTCAAGCTGCGGCTTACTCCGAGCTTGTGTCGCCGCTGTTGGCTATTCAAAATGGATGCACCGTTGTTGCCGTTGCTCACAGCCACATTTCTTGTAGATGGGTTTGCAACGCATTTGATGGAGACAGCGACAGAGCTGTACTCAGTCCGGGTCACCGCGCGCACCGTTAGCAGCTGCATGGTGCTGTCATCACGGCCAACGGTACGCTATTCGGAACCACATGGTGTCCCTTTGCTGACATCTTTGACACAAATCTATGTAGAAATTCTGATCAAGTCCTTCATAGTGGTATACATGAGCGCTTTGATGCCACCAAATCCCCTTGCCTCTAACCAATTCAGAACCTCGATCCTGTACTGCCTCCAAGATATCTCCAATCCTCCTTCCTTGCCCAGCACGGTCAATGACCTCTGCGTCACTGGCCCAGCATGCCGGACACGCAGCTCCTCTCCGCCTTCTTCAGCCTTGCTCTCCAAGCTTCTGAATGTGGCCACTGCCAGAGCAGCTAGGAGGTTGTTGTGCGAGAGACCAAAAGCTACAGCAAGGCTGTAGCCGTTGTCAACAACAGGTAAATGCTTTTGCAAGGCAGTCCTGACACTTTCGGAGCAGAGACACCCCAAAGCGTTCGGGTCTGACACAAGTAAGGCGCGTGAGCGCCACAGAAGATTGCAAACGTCCATCAGATAGCCGTTGAATTGCATGGTGTATTCCGCCGAGTAGCTTCCAGACGCCTTTATGGCTCCCTCGAAAGCGCGTTTGTAGGAAGCTAGGATCGAACAGAGGCGCGAGAGGTCACTAAGGGATGTGCTGAACGTCAGGAGGTAGACAATCTGCGCATTTGGAATGCGTATGGGGATCGTCTGCTGCCCCGAGGTATTTGAGAGCATTGCAGCATCTGACAGTACCTCGTAGAAGGACAATATCAACGAACGCGAGTGCGCACTGGCTGGTACGATGGACAGAGCGGACAGAGTTAGAGTTGAAACATGCTCTGTGAGAGCAACAAAATCTCGCTTTGCTGAGTCGACAGATGCGGTCTCACGCAACTCTTCCGGCGTGGATAGCTTTGATGTCCAGCTTCGGGCAAGGTTGGTATAGAACAAGAGAAGATTGTCGAAGGTTTCAGGGTTGCCGTTTACTATGGCACTCTCGGCGTTTGCAAGATACTTTAGCCGCAGCTCTGTTT
>JAKLMF010000408.1:0-16651 GCA_022813555.1 Botryosphaeria agaves | reverse complement strand
ATCCATCTTTGCTCGACCTTCCATCGTGAGTGGAGGAATCACTGTCCTTTCTTGTCACTCTTTAGCTAAGTCTATGCTGCATTCATTCAGCTGCACTAAATACACGGCTTCAACAGAAGTTGCATGTACTCTTGAGGGATCCATATTTCGGTGCTACCGCTCAATCAAGGGTGCTTGCTCTCTCCGTCCTATTAGGTCTATTGAAAAAGAATGTGATCGTGACAATGAGCTTGCCGAGCGCGGATAGGAGAAGAGCAAATGGTGAACCGTTCCTTGCATACGCAAACGCCCCAGCAAAGCTACCGGTGAAGAGGGATAGTAAGAAGAAAGCTCGTCGATTCCGCGGTCTGTTGTGACGAGCCAGAAGTTTGGGATCAATGAACAGGTCGACGTATGCAGACGTTGCCATGGCCGTAGTGATTTCGTTGATCTTGAGTGACCGCGCCATTGCCACCTGGCCACCAGAGGAGAAAGCTAGTAGGGCAAGTACTACAAGCGCCGATGGTCCATTTTTTGATACCCCAAGCCAATAGTGGATCGCTGCCGCTGCAAACACCATTGCGGTCTGAATTAGGTTGCTTACGAGCAGCCAAAGCCTACGGCGACATCCAAGCAGATTGCCGATTTGGCCCATGATCAGACTCCCGGCGATGAACAATCCGAGGCTAAGCCATGTCTTTGGCATGTCCAAGTTGCCTCCCCCAAGCCTGGCGATCCCAACCGCAAGGAGCACCGTGTTACCTGTCTGGTTGGATGCGAAGCAGCCATAGTCTGGGTACGTAGTGGCATCCTGAATGCCCGTTGCGAACGCAAGTAGTACAAGTTCGCTTTCAAGAACGAAGTCATCGGCGACATCCTCTGTGAAATGAGCCAGCAGCTGCCTCTTTTGACGCCATCGAGATGTTCTGGTACTTTTAGGCTGCTCTCCACTTGGCTCCGCCGAATGCTTGTGGTGGTTGGGGCTGAACGAGGGGGGGGTCATGCTGAACGTGCTCTACTGATGGGGCTTGAGAAGTTCTATGTTAGTCACTACAAAGCTCATCTTTATTCCACAGACGATGAACACCTTTAACACACGGGCTCACTCGATTTCGAATGTTCGTAGTGCCGTAGACTGTGAGCCGTGCAATCGCAGGTCTATACGCTTCCGTCCTCGTTGAGACATTGCTGGAGAAATACTATTATGCTCCCCCGGATGGTCACGGCGACCATTTGAGCATGAACTATAGCGGTAACGTCTGCTGCGTGGAGGACGGAATGTCCCACTCTCTGATGAATGCCGAGACTGCAACGGCGAAGTACGGCGAGCGGTTGTCGCCGAACGCACCCATCCTACTCGACCACGTTAACAAGCGAGGTCGCCGAACATCATAGCCCGACACTCGATGACCAACTACATCGGCTCACATGACGAGAGGATTGACGCCTCTCACAAAAGACGTAGCTGCTGCTGGCCAAGACCTGTCCCGACCTCATCGCTCTTCTCAAAGTCCCTCCATTCTCGACAGCTTCTTGCGACCGGCAGAACAAAACTCCTACAATGTGTAAGAAAGCAACTTGTGCCACCTGCCGTAAGTCAATTCTGATCCCTCATGCTCCGCTTCCACATGTTGACCATCTGTGTTCGTGTTCCGACAGACAAAGCCTCCTGGTGGGGATGTGGCCAGCACGTTCCAAGCGTCATGGATGCGAAGCCGCAAAGCGAGTGGTGCACATGCGAGCCCAAGGTCGAACGCGATGGCAAGCAGTATCCGCCCATGGCCGACAAGGCAGATTGACTACCTGCATGGCTCTGCTCCGTGCTGGTCAAGAGCGGTCCTGACGATGCACGGAGTTAGAGGTTGAGCGGCTCACGCTGCCCATTCGAGGGTTCCAGTCGGAGGCTTTTTGGCGCGCAACGGTGGAATAGCTTTGGCGAGATGTTGCGGTTCCATGTATCAAGGTCAGTGATTAGCAAGGCACGAAAAAACGTACTTCAACCTTTGTTTCGCTACTGCATGCAACTTGTCGATGCTGTGATGCGAGGAAGTACAGGATGCTGGGAGATTCTCAACTGTTGACCCGAATGTGCGAAGAGCGCTGTGTGTGCATGCGCCTAAAAGAGAGAACTCTGAATCATAGCATGCCATATCGAGAGATCCTCTCAACTGTTACGGATTCCAGGTGAAGGAAGGTTTGGCATAGGGAAACACCAGGTACAGGCAAACATGGTAACACATGGATAGCACAGGAAGGCTTGGCATCTATGTATTTAACCTGGGAGGAGCCCTATGCTTCCTCCTCATCAATTTCATCACCCACTTTCCATAACATCAACATACACTGAAGCAACTTCCAAGGGGTCGCGACGCCTTTGCTGTTCCCAAAACCCAACGTTCAAGTGAGTGTTCTCGAAGTCGAGAAGGTTTCCAATGGTCTTGCCAGTCAGGCGAGAATAGCTCGTTGCTCCTAGCATGCGACGTTGTTCCCGGTTCCCGGCGTTAACGCTGGGGGCAATTGACTCTTGCTCCGAGTTTGGTGGGCGAGTTGAGTTCGGCGACCTGGAGCCGGCGATCCTTAATTACAGTAGCCGAGGAGGGCTCCACCACGTGAACGGCATTCCTTGCGTCACTGCGATGTGGCGTACCTAGCCACCGCATTTGTAGCATAAAGTAGATGTCCTACAAAATACTGCGTGTGTTGCTGCGTATCAACCATCTTCTCCTGTTCTCGTTACCTGTTGTTGATGAGAGGTCAATTCTCTTCTCCAAAAATTCTCCAAAAACAAAGCAGTCTCCTCATGGCAGCGAACACGCTGGCGACTAGTGCAGCCGGAGCGCTCTTTGGTGCAGCTCTCGTTGCCTCTGGAGTACATCTTCCTTCAGTCATTCTGGGTCAGATGCAGTTGCGAGATTTCCACATGTCGAAGGTGTTTCTGAGCGCGAGCGCCAGCAGCGCGTAAGTTACCTCATCCATCTTAGGATGCTAGAAGTACTCTTTCCTAACACTTTCAGCGTCGTTATGGCTTTCTTCGAGAGCAGAGGCATCATCAAACTGAAACCCCGATCGGCCTCCTCGATGGGTTGGTTCGGCGGCTACGACGGGAACATAATCGGAGGCCTGATGATTGGCCTCGGCATGACTCTCTCCGGCGCCTGTCCCGGTACCGTCCTCGTCCAGCTCACGAGCGGCGTGCGCTCCGGCTGGTTCGTTCTGATGGGCGGCGTGCTCGCAGGCGTTCTGCACGCCCGGTTCTCGCGGCACCTGCGCAGGAGCACGACAGGTAACGTCGTCGAAACCCAGCTAGACGCCAAACTCACGCTCCAAACCAAGTTCAACATTCGGGCGAGCCATGCCATCCTGGCTTACGAGGCCACCTGCCTTGCCGTGATAGCGCTGTCGTTGTTTGCCGGGCCCAAGGGTGCAGCGGCCCTGCTTCATCCGCTTGTTGGCGGGGCGTTGATTGGTGCGGCGCAGGCGGCCTCTTTACTGTTAACAGGGAATCCTGTCGGGGTGTCGACCGCATATGAACAGCTAGGTCAGCTTTTCTGGCGGGTGTGGGATGGATCGCGCAGTCCCAGCTCGCAGGAGAAGCAACGGCCACCAAACAACGCAATCGTCTTTGCTCTGGGGATTCTTGCCGGCAGTCTGGTTCTGGTTTCTGCGGTCCCGACCCAGAGAGCTCCGACAGATGTCCAACTCCCGACCTACCGTGCCGCCCTAGGTGGGCTGGTGATGGTGTTTGGCGCCAGAATCGCAGGTGGTTGCACGTCTGGCCACGGCATCAGCGGCATGTCGACGCTGTCTGTCTCTAGTGTGATCACCGTGGCGTCCATGTTCATTGGAGGCATTGCCTTGGCTTCGATAATGCGTTGAGCTAGTAACTTTGTACATAGTGTTTTTGGTACTTATGTATTATAGAATTTTGGCAGCTACTGTGTACCCAATCACCTGTTGCACTCACCTTGCAATACGTGATCCCTCCCAGAGACGATGATGACCCGGCGTTCAGCAGTTTCATGCACCACTCTTGCCCGTCTCTACGTTTCTCACGCAGTCTCTTGATGGGGTTGATACAAAGAACAACAAAACTGGAAGAACAGCGAATGTGGCTTGTGTTTACCGTCGAAGCAATTGGTTTTTTTCTTCACTATGATACAATAAGATGCGCTTATGAACATATCCCACCAACGCCAACTAACGCCAACTAACGCTTATCGCCATGACAGCAACAGCCCACAGAGATCGACACCTCCAACGACCTTGCTATGCCAGAGGGGAGTCTCCCCAAGCCCAAATCGACTCAGCCACCTTCAGCGGAACGTGGAGGAACCTGAACCCATCCTTTGTTGCCCGGGGCAGTTGGCCAGCGCGAATGTTGAATTGGAGAGCCTGGTGGATCAGTCGGGGCTCCGCCAAAGCAGCGTCTCTCTCCGTGCGCCATTTGACGAATTCCTCCTCCTGCACGCCCGCCTTCAGGTGTTTGTTCCGCTCGTTTTGTTGGGAAACGGTCATGAATGGCAGCGGTTCCTTTCTGCCCTCGCCTCCAGGCGGGTAGTCGTGCCCGCTATACAGACGATAATGTGCCGGAAGCGACAGCAGTGTTCTCGCGGAGCGGTACAGGCTCGTAGCGTCACCGCCAGGAAAGTCGCAGCGGGCGGAGCCGACGTCTGCATCAAACATGGAGTCGCCAGTGAATACGTTGTCTCCGATCTGATAGCCAATATGGTCGGGAGTGTGTCCGGGGAGATATAAGACTTTGGCTGTCAAGTTCCCGATCGAGAATTTCTCATTGTCGTCAAACGTCTTGTCGAAGGCTGCAACGTATTCTCTCTCTTCGATGCCGTACCTCTCCCCAAAGAGTCGTTGGACTTCCACAATCCTCTTCCCAATGCAAATGTCCGCCCGGGGCCCGGCGCGCTGCATGAGCTTCTGTTGCAGATACTTGGCGGCGGTCAGGTGATCGGCGTGGGCGTGCGTTTCGAGCAGTCTGTGCACGGTATACCCGTTCTCGTCCACAACAGCGAGGAGGGTGTCGGCAGAGCCTGTGCTGATTCTGTTTGCAGCTGGATCAAAGTCCAACACCGGATCGATGATGACAGCAGCCTTTGTCTGCGGATCCGCAACAACATGCTGCCACGTACCCGTCTTTGGCTCGAAACAAGGATGGATGGCAGGTGTAGCGCTCATTTCTCCTGCGGTTGCTTGATACTGGTGCTTGAGACGGTAAGGGGCGGTGTATACTGAGCTGGTACTAATTACCGGGTGATGCAGGTTGCCGCATAGATATACACAACGACACACGGCAGGGTGGGGCAACGCGCAAAGGCGTGGGCACTCTTCCGCATCTTTGATACGACGTCATCATCCTCGGTGGCAGCGCAGTCTCTCGTGTGGGTGTAATGGTGGTCAGGGTTGCTTGATTCGGCGTCCTCTCTGGTGTGTGAGCGTTGTTGCTCTGGCCCTCTCGGATATCGCCGCCGATGTGCCGCCGATGCATCGCCGATCTTCTTCGGCGACCTTTGCGGCGATCCTTGCGGCGACTCTTGCGGCGACTCTTACGGCGACCTTTTCGGGTCACTCGGCCTCCCTCTCGAGTCACTCCGAACTTGTGTTGCTGAGGACAGATACGGATAACCCGTGATCAGCGCTCACGGGACGCATTAAAGCAATGCTGGGCATTCTCCGACAATACAGCTATCCTCCATTCCCCAATCGACTACCAAATGGCGTCGCCTCAGTCCCGTCCGAGCCCAGTCGGTGCACCATCCTATGCTGCCCTCTATCAGGGCCTGGTAGACATGTGCTTGTCCAGCTAACCTCTCGAGTTTTGTCGGGCAGGAGTTCAAGCTCTTCCACAGTATCTGCGAGTTCCTCACCGCCATCCACATCTATGCCGACGAAGCGCGCCAGGGGAAGACTCGATACGTAGAAGCGACGCACTACTGCGCTCACGTACGCAAAGGCAAGCAGCCAAGGTCGTGCATCTACCTGATGTGACTACGCCTCTTTGTCGTAGGCAGGTTCATATTGCTGAGCAGCGTTGCTAACACGTCTCTCAAAAGACCTCCGTCAGTGTCTGATCTACGACTCGCACGAGCAAGATGCGCGTCTCATCGGCGTGGAGTACATGGTACCCAAACACGTCTACGACACATTTCCGGACGACAAGAAGAAGCTATGGCATTCTCATGAGTTCGAGTTCACGTCCGGCATGCTCATACTGCCGAACCCGGCGGCGTATGACGATGCCGAGTGGGAGAAGGCCGAGCTGGAAGCGATGAATGAGATTGTCGGTTTGTATGGTAAAACGTGGCACTTCTGGGAAGTCGATGCCGGCCACGAGTGTCCATTAGGTACGCACAACATCTCGGACTTGCCGATTTGTAACACGCTTCAGAGCTGATTGTTTTCGCTGCACAAGGTCATCCTCGTTTGATGGGCTCTGTGATTCGGCCAGAGCAGGTGGACCTCGACGGCGCCATGGCCAAACGGAACAAGACCTTTGGAGTTGACCACACAAAGAAGGCTGAGGCAAGGAAAGGTATTGAAGTGCCGGAGATTCAATTGGTTCAGAATCCTAGCTAAGATTCGATTCAATGAATCCAGCTCTCGGATTGGTTCAAGTTTCACAGGTATCAATCTAATCTGATCGGAGGTAGTTTTTCCGCTCCGTAAATAGACAATGCGTCTTGTTTACCCTTCCTTTCAATCACCACCCAGGGTACACTTGACTCAAGCGATAGCGAGCTTTCTGACGTATTCAGAGCTGTCTGGCCATCAATCCAAGCGCCAAGATCCACGAAAACGCGGTATCACACATCATAAGACGTGGTCTTACGCGCGTATTCCAAGACTTGGCGACCCTGATCGAGATCGACACGGCCATAAGCTATGGTACTGCAGCCGTTGCGACAATGCTGGAATTCCCACTATGAGACGTGCGCGGGAGCATCTACTTGTTAGACACCACATCAGAATTATCGAAGACGCTACAGCACAAGAACAGGCCTTAGAGCACACAATTCAGAGCATATTTGGTAGGCAGGTTGTGCGTCAGCAAGGGCGGAATGTTGAGCTGGAGAGCCTGCTTAGAGACGCAGTCAACAAAGAGGCCTTCCAGAAAGCTCTGGCGCGGACCATTGTAATCCACAACCTCCCTCATCGTCTTGTAGAGTCTCCACACCTTCGAGCCTTACTCCTCACCGTTAACTACATGGCTAGCGGCGTGCTTGTTGGGTCTCACAGCTCTATACCGGCCATCCTACAGCAGACCTTCCTTGAATAGAAGGCTACTATCAAGTCAAAGCTCCAGATGGCGCTTGGCAGGATTCATTTCAGCGTGGACATGTGGAGTGCTCCTTCAAAGACTAGCTATCAGGCTATTGTTGCCTATTTCATCGACTCGTCGTCTTTACCACCACAGCTAGCTAAAGCGCTCATCGCGTTAAGGGAGCATAAGGGTAGTCATGATGGGAAGGAGCAGGCGAGTGTCTTCCTTGATATGGTAAGGGAGTATCAGATTCAGGACCAAATTGGTTACTTTACCATGGAAAACGCCACCAGCAACGACAAGATGCTTCGCCATATCGCCGAAGAGCTTCCAAAATTCGACGCGGTCAAGCAACGCGTTCGATGCAGTGGACATGTGATCAACCTAGCAGTTCAGTCCTTCTTGTTTGCCGAAGATCCTGACGCTGTAGATGAGGCTGTTAGACAGCTTAGCCAGCTGGCAAAGGATGAGCTCAAAGGCAGGCGGCCTACTATCGAGACTGCTCAAGAGTTCCGCCAGCTCGGCGCCCTAGGTCGTGTTCACAATACAGTTAACCACATGAGGACCTCGGACACTCGATACAACGAGTTCAAAGAGGCTGCTGGCCGATCCATCCCTCGGGATAATTCTACAAGGTGGAACTCATGGTATCTCATGCTACACGTATTTCTCCAGCTTCGTGTACATGTCAATCAATACCAGGATCGCTACTACAACGATCTTCAAGAGGATATAACTAGTCGAGACGATTGGCAGGAGCTCCAGGCCTATCACGACTTTTTAAAGCCTTTCTATGATATCACGCAAGCGGAGCAGTTTGATACGGCAACCCTTAGCACGGTGCTTGTAGATATGGACTTCCTCATTCACCATCCCGAAGACTGGAAGGAGCAGCAGAGAAGTAAGCCAATGATGATGAGCCGCCTACTCACCTGCTGGTACAAGCTCGATAAATCCTACACCCTTACAGATCAAAATTCCCTGGTGGCTTCAGCCAGGCCAACAACGTTTATGGCCAAGCCTCTCACGCATGGCAGCGGATATCTTTAGTGTTCCACCTATGTCAGCAGAGCCAGAACGAATCTTCTCCGGAGCTAGAAGAACCCTATCATGGGATCGAGCCTCATTAGGCGCGAAGGCAGTTGAGGAAACAGAGTGTTTAAAACACTGGCTGCGCTCACGGCTCTCCGATAGCACATCTAGTGTGGCTGATGGAGTAGAGGCGGAAAGGACTTCTTTAGACTGATACAAAAAATACATTGAATCAACTGAATCCACAACGCGATTCAACCATTGAACCTGAACCCAGGTCGGGTTCAGTATCATTTGTATCAAAACCGCACTGGCAGTGGGGAACTAGAGGAGGAAGACCAACATGTTTGGGAAAAGATGTACTAGACGTCTCTCACTAATTTGACTTCAGTAATAGACATGTAAAGTTTCAGCCCCGTTTGCAAGGCCCTGACCGGAGTATCCGTTGCATTCTTTTCTCCGTCCATGTCACGACTAGCGGTTATTGATCATTCGGTTTCCTCGTGTGTGATGGATCAAGATGCAGATTGTACACTAAGGACACGGCACTAAGGCATGTAAACGAGTTAGAATCACGGAGGTGAAGCTTGTCAGCTCTGCCATATCACGGATGGAGTTGCGGTGGGGCTTCGTAGAGATCACCCTCCGGCTGCCGATCTTTTTCGCAGCGGGCAGGATACTCCAGTTGCTAGTCGTGAGAACGTTAGCCCTGAGTTGGATATCGTAGGTAATATTCAGGTATCTCTCCTATAGCCTGAGCTAGAATTAACAGTCCCCGTTGACTCTTACCTAGACCGAGGCTACTACTAATGCAAAAGCCATAAGTCATTTGTCAACTTCCCGTATGATCTATTGCCAAAGCGGATGGCCAGATCTCGAAATCAACAACCGCTATCTCAGGAATACAGGTTTCCGGTTTTGGGGAAGGATTAATGAAGATTGTAGCTTCTAGTACGATGTGGAAGCTATATAAGAGGCTGTCGTCCGCTTCGTGATGTAGCTGTGCCATACCGGTAGAAGACGCCATCACTCATCTTTGCCTGCCCCTTCCTCATACTACTCCCGAAGACACAAGAATATCCATGCCTCGCAAACGGCAAGCATTCGCCAAGACACCGACCCGAACGGGTGGGTATACATCCACGTTTACAGAGCTTCCCGACGCAGAGCAGAAAGAGGAAGCCCTCGCCGGATTGCACATGATACAAACCCTGGACCAGGCGGCAGCCGCATGGTATCATGAGACAACGTCGAACACATCCAAATGACAACCCAGCAGACTATCTCGACAGCACCCACTCCCTAGCTCTGTGGCACCCATTCTAAGGCGTCACACCACCAACAGATCAGAACCCAACGAGAGCACGATAAACCGTCATACACCTCCCATGAGACATCGTAGACATGAGGAAAGACACGTGCCTCCTCTTCATCCTCGCTCTTTGGAGCCCGCCGGTTCCGGAGAAGCCTGCTCGGCACCAGCGATGGACCGGCGATAATCCACCGCGGTATCACTTGACATGGAAGAGCCCCCCGTTTCCGCCTTGCCTTCCGACGCGACGGTTCTCGGCGCGGTCGCTGATCGTATGGTCGACGCTTGACTACTCTGTTCGCCAGCTTGGGTGGGCTCACGTTGTCCGGCTCCTGAGAATCGCCCAGGATGGATCCGCCGCATCGAGGGATCGGAGCTTCCACCAGAGGGAGCTCTGCCGGCACCGTAGAAGGTTCTAAAGCGATGCCCAGGAAACTCAATCCTAAACTCGCCACGCCATGTGCCCACCACTCGACCATCATCATCGTAGAATGCTTGGATAGGAGCTATGTTCTCCTTGTGATCTTTTACAGATCAAACGCAACCTTCCCAATCGAAGCCTGGCTTCTCTCCGCCTCTGTCTTGGTCTGTTTCTGCTGACGGTAAGGCTCCCTGCGGTTTGCGGCCCTCCAAGGGCCGTTCCAAGGTTCCTTCGCCAGATCGTCGACGTTTGCGGCAGCCAGAGTCAACCGACGGTATGGACGCTTGCTGGTCGCTCTCAGCGCTAGGAGTCTCGAGTCTGGAGAAGTCTGTTGGGAATCCCGCATCTCCGCCAGCTGCGTCGGCGTTCTGGAGCTGAAGGATGCGCTCCACATCGTCTTCCGTCTCCTTCACATGTCGCCTGGCTTTCTGCCGTTTGCGGCTCCCCGACGACCCTCCAACGACCCCCTCGCCAGCCTCAGGTCTGGAGAGGGCTACTGATACGGACGCTGTCCAAATTAGCACGATGAAGCATGTGGGAAGGTGTGAGCTCACAAGTTGCACCGAGACTCCTCGGTGCCATCGACTCCAGGTTAGCGCCGGCCTCCCCGATCTGACCGCGCTCCGCAGCTTCACCAGCAGAAGAGGCGGCGTCTCTTCTCACTTTTCTCATGTCATCGATGGCCTCTTTGTAGCGTACTTGAAGATCGCTATCTGGTTCGGTTGAGGATCCCAGATCTTCGTGCGGTTCATGCTCTCGACTCATCTCGTCCAACGTCGATCGGAAGGGCAAGGAAGGCAGAGTGGAGCGGTTGGGGGATCGGCACGCAGCTGGCTGGACAGCGCGCGTCTCGCTGCTCCTTAAGTACGTCTTACCTCCTTCCTTCCGCCTAGCCTCAGCGACCCCTCTCTCGAGTTGAAAAGCTCTTGCGTCATGCTCCTGGCTGTGCTCTCGAGGCACAGCCTGCTCTTTCGAAACACCTATGCATGTGTACATCCTTCTGACTGACAATCGGAGGCGTTCTCAGAATGCCCATTGGCTGTTGAGGGCAAGCCATGCCGCAGAGTTGGTCAGAACCAAGGCGAGCTGAGCCGGAGATCCCTGCCCGTCGCGATGCGAGACATCGCTGCCTTCATGCGTGACCGAGCCCGGACGATCAGGCGGCACGGAATGCGACGGCGGATCGGGACGACCGGTGTCATCCGCCGCAGTGGCTTCCAGCCCTTTGCGGAACCCCAACAGGAGAGCATACCACAGCCCTGCGCAGTGCTCGATCGATTGGATGTCGGTGCAGGCATTGAACGGGCTCTGCCTCAGCGAGTGCGTGGTCGGTGCAGGAGCGGATGGGTTCGCTGGCGCCCGCGCATTGCACAAGTCGGCGAAGGCTGCCCGTCTCATGCGGCGTCGGTCGGCGGTAAGGTGTTCATGCGTGCTCGGTGGACGCTGTGCCAGCTCATGAAAGGAATGGAACACGGGGAGGTATGGCTGAGCGGTCCTGCACTTGATATATAGGTCGGCGCTACACCCTTCAACGCTGAAGGTCTCATCGCTCATGCACTCGTCTTCTCCCGATCGCCAGCACGCCCTTACGTGCCACATCCAGCATGATCGACATTGCGATTCACGTGGAGTCATCCAGCGAGGATCGTGTCTCAGTCGACCCGACTCTGGCACCGATCATGGTGCCGGACTTTGGCAGCCTTGCATTTGACTCTGAACATGGCACAACAACCGTCGACTCGAGTGCCGTCCACGTGACTGGTCTGCTCGATTCCTCGACCCCATGGCAGCCGCAGGCCAGCCCGGCTTGCTCAGCGATCGAGCCCATCTCATGGGTCGAAAGTTACGTGACCGGCGAATGGCCCTCATTTAGTGCCGAGCGTGAGTTTGGTGCGCCGGACTACGTCTACGACGAACGACAGGACCAGCTTGACTCCGAGACCGCCGCGGCGCTTTCGCTGTTGCCGACCTCGATCTCCGCGCAGGTTTGCCCGATGGAAAGATGGGACGGATTCGATCTTCTAAGAAGCTTCACACCTTCTCCGGTTGTTGAGCACGACGGCCCGCCCCACAGCGTGTCCAGTAGCGTGGAGGAAGCGGCGGACAGAGACCTTGACCGTTTGCTCGGCGAGCTTCCCGGCTGGCGGACCGACGACTCTTACACCACCGTCGGCTCACCGTCAGAGGAGCAGCCACAGAGGGAAGCACCCTTCCAGGAGCCCGGATCCGCCGAACAGAAAGAACGGAGGTCTGCACGTGCGGATCTAAGGGGGGCAGCCACTGCAGGGGTTCAGCTGGAGGAGAAGCGGGGCGAAGGACCGGCTGCTTTGGGATCTTCTAGAGGTAGCACCTTGGCTCGCGGTGTGAGGAATGATCGGCCAGCTGACGTAGGGGAAACAGACCGTCCGATCTTGGTCGACACAGACGTGAACGGGCACATGCCGCAGGCACGGTGTTGGAAGCGCAACCGACTGTTGATTGCAAAGACCTGTTCAAAGGGAGCGGTCCGAGCCGCCAACGTACGAGACCGGACGTCACGACGACGCTCTGCAGCCGGCACCCGCGGGATGGTGGGAGTGGTGCTCTTCACCGAGACAAAAGGAGAGAAGATAGTCGGGGAGCATCTCGAAACTGAGTGGGGAGTCTTCAAGCGGGACTGGACTAGGTTCAGAGGACTGGTTCTGAGGGAAAGCGATGCGACTGTAGCCTCTTGGGCTAACGAAATAACATCTCTCATAGACAACGAAACAGAAGCGGTCGCATCCCGTACGTTTCCACGTCTACAAGAAGCTTGGAGTCACTTGCATCAGCGCGTCCGAAATGGAGGGTTTCCCGAAGAGATTCGAACTGCTGCTGGCGAGGTGCGCAGCTCTTTCGAGGCTCTGGAGGCATGGGCGTCCATTCTCGGTCTCACTATTTGCCGATAGCATTAGTCAGCTGCTTAGCGTCTCCTTCCATGAGCAGCCACTGCAGCTTAGATATCTACACGACACCATCACCTTACACACCATTTCTTGTGCTGCAGCGGGGAGTTGGCTCGATGCAGAACCCGGGGTAGCCGATATACGTGACCTAAGCATTCCGCATCTCGTGTGATGCTGTAGCATACGGAAGACGCACATCGATGGGGTCACCGCGATGATCTCTCGCATCATGAGTATGAACAGTCCGGTGTCTCTCGCTGCGAGTTGCGCATGGCGATTCTGCAAACTTTGACATTTCGCATACCCCAGCCTCCATCGCTTTCTCGCGACGGATCCTCGCCCACAGATGTTCGATAACCGTCTCCGGTCAGACCTTCCTTTTACCACCAAGGCACTGACCCAACCATGGCGTATCACTGCTGCAACTGCAGCGGATCTCTGAGCGACTCGAGAGCTGTACGGCAACACCTTGGTCCTTACTGGTGACCCGGACGAAACGGTGGTCTGCGTAGGACTACAGAGATTCAAAGACGAATAGCCTGGAAAGGCGGTGAAATGATTTGTCGGTAAGCGTACATGCTATCGGTCACACATCAAACGAAAACGACGCTCCAGCTACAACACGTCGCTACACCTGGAACTCGCGGCTTCAACGGCTTGCACCTTCCGTTCCTCTTTACCGGTCCTCCCTGCGCTTGCAAGCCAGCACCCTCCCTATCCCGATCGGATCCCTGCCGGCTGCCACCATGCCGAATCAGAGCAACATCGGCTCAGGAGAGGTTGCCAGGAGTACTTCCTGGCACTCCGACCCGCGCTGTCCCATTCGTGGGTTCTCAATCTTCCGCTCGCTGGCCAGGATGCAATCGACAGCATTCGACATAGCCTCCTGGTGTGTTTGCATCAGGGCCGCCTTCTCCTTCTCATGCTCCCGTTGCATGTCCGCCTTCTCCTGTTCGAGCTGCTTGATCCTGGTTTTGAGAGGCTCTCTTGGTGCGAGCTCCTGTCCAGCCAAGCTCCGGTCCGCTTGACTCGCCTCGTGAGGCCCGGCGCCGGCTGGACCAGCTCCGCCGCTCAGATGTGGGCAGGGCTCTTCGATCCTCAGTTTCAGAGCGCCAATGGTTCTGCGAGCTTGCTCAAGCTCGTAATGCAACGACAGGTTGGAGGTGGCCAGGGCGTGCAGCTTCTTCACAGCTCCTCCGTAATCGGTGTTGAGAGCTTTGTATGCCGTCTGGCATTCCTGGAGCTGCCTCTGTTGTTGCCAGAACACCGTCTCATGGATTCCACAAGTCTCGTTGCAGGTGGCAAGGGCGACGTGGCAATAGTGCAAGTCCGTACGGGAGGCTGCTATAGCTCGGGAAGCGTACCGGAGTCTACCATCGACCGCAGCGATCCATTGGTGAATGGTGGAGCGACCGTCGTCGTGAGCTGGTTTTCTCTTCGGTCAGTTGCAAGCACTCGGGAAGCTAGACCAAACGACTGACCAGGGAAGTCCACCTCAGCTCTGAGTTCGGCCGCGTTTCGCTCTTCCATGTCTCCTCCAAGCTGCGGAGGTGCCATATGCAGAGCGAGAGTCTGAGTCGGCCTGGGCCAACGCCTGCGCTCTAGGTCGGTGTTGTTGATTGGCACCGATGTCTTGTCTCGATGTGATGAGATGGCGTCTGTCCTTGGTCGCTATCGTCTGCTCTGGGTGTTTGTGTTTGGATGTGAGAAGTAGAGATAGGTTACGCCGGCACGGCTTAAGTAGAGGTTCGCCGCAGGATGACACTCCAGCAAACGGATCGTAGGCGCCTGCATCCTGCTGCTGTAAAACTCATTCGTAGGAACCCATTTTCATGACTGAGGAGGAGTGGATAAAACGAAAGGAGGAGCGGGCTGTATAGCAAACTACAGGGCAGCCCTTACTGCGACTCCCGCTACGCGCGCGCTATACCCTCCGGCTGCACCGCGTCGCTGTGCCGTCGCACATGCTCCAGTACGCTGGGACCAACTCTTAAACGGGTTTCTTGTATCTCCAAAAGTGATTTTGACCATTTGAATAATCTGCAGACTCTCGAATGCACTTGTTAAATAAAGAATGTAGGGGAAGCGCGTGCGGCAAAGTCTCAATGGTATGGACTAGTTTCAGAACGAGCAAGTTCCTGCCCCAAAAGTAGAAAGTCTGTGAGGTATCGCTAGTAGACATTCGCGGGATGGAGAAAAAGCCAGAGTAACACGGCTTGGGCTACCGGCTTCGTACGGTTTCTGATATCAAAGTAGTCCGTCCGTCAAAGTGCAGGTTCATGTCGACGATGTCATGGCATGGAGCGCTGACGGCACGCAAGTTGCGGGGGATCTAGCAACGGGGCACTGGGAAGTCCCCAAGTCGCAGAAGCCAGAATCCTCGTACAGTTTTCACGAGCTCCTCGAGAGGTGGCGGGCTTTCTTGCATAGAGTGGTTGCGTCAGTCACAGTATCGACATTGCGCTTTGGTGGATGCACAAAAACGGCTTCCCATACGCGTTCTCTATTATTGTCCTACGGAAGGAGGCCTAGGCCAGCGCTTGAGATTTCACCAAAATCCCATAGCGGCTCAAGCGCCTTACGATGTTTTCAGCCCCTACGGGATTTTGACCCACACCCGCAGAACGCCTTTTCAGCGTTTACACCTTTGCGAACATGGAAAACCCTTAAGAAGAATGCACAACAAGCGCGTGGCTCGAAGGCACGCACGGGCGTCTTCATCCCACACAAGCTGATAGGACGGGAGAAACTCGTGGCGCTGTGGCCGGAAAGCCCGCGTGGGCGGCTTAGGTGCACGGGAAAGGAGACCGCATACTCGGATAACAGTCCAACCACAGACGGCTGCCCGACCGCCCCGTGCTGGAGCTTCCATACGATTTTCATTGCAACGGTCAGACTACACGTGAGCTATTCACAGACTCGGCCGCCTGAAAACAATCACTTTCTCGGCGATTTGCAAACCCGCTTCCATCCGTCCTGCCATACCAGCCCTCATCACCACCGGGAAAGGGCGGCCGCGCGCGGCGAACCCAGTGATGCATCTCAGCCCCAGCTCCGTCAGCCCAGCCCGAAGTGCATCACCTTGATCGGCCGTCAGATGAAGCAGATGTCGTACGTTAAACCCTTCGTCGCACGAGAAGGCTCTACGAAGTGCCACTCCCGAAGTCGAGGGCGTATGTGTGATATGCCGTCCGACCAACCGTGCACTTCCCAGACACCGACGCTCACCACAACGTCTTCCTCGTGAACAGGGCAGATCGTCTCCATGCCGCGTCCTAGCTCGGGCACCAAGCAACCATTGAAGAGGGTTTATGCCGAACCCGTTCCTCGGGAAGAGCGGTCGCGGAGGGACTCGATCAGTAGAACGACGTTGACAACGACGAAGAAGGTCCACATGAGGAGTTCTTGCCGTGATTGCCGTGCACGAGCGCTCTCCCTGCAAAGAACTCAGTTCACCGACGTCGATGCAGAGCTGGCCATTACCTTTCCCTCTCGAGCAGCCGAGACACCTCGGGCAGGATGAAGAGAGCGAGCTCACACTCCGGACATGCTACTGGCCTCCGAGCCTTCACAGACGCTCCGAATTGCGCTCCACCTCCTCCGACGTCGCAGCGATCGATGGGCTTCTCGGGGTGCGTCCCCGCTGCTAAGACCTTTGCCCTGACATAGTGGCAGACCTTGGTCGGCTCCTCATCAAGGAGCCGGACGAG
>JAKLMF010000407.1:0-16697 GCA_022813555.1 Botryosphaeria agaves | reverse complement strand
GCCCCAGTGGCTGTGCCTCCTGGCTGTGCCTTGGTGGCTGTGCCTCAGTGGCTGCTGTTGGCCAATATCCAACAATTAGTAAGTTAGTGTTAAGATTAGTGCTATTCCTACTAGACCCTACAGGACCTCTTAGGACCTGTTTTTGGTTGCCAGCCCAGTGGCTATGCCCTACCAGCTGTGCCCTAGTGGCTGCTGTTAGTCACTGTCCAACAGTATAGCAGTAGTTCTCTGCCAAACAGCAGCGTGTCGGAACCAGCAGCGTGTCGGAATCAGCAGCGCAATCAAGCAACAATAGCATCAGTTCAATTCAGATTCAACTGCTACTCACTCCTGTTCTTCCGCTTGTTTGGCATCATGCCTAACCAACTTATTAATAGTCTACTAGTTTACTGTTGTAGGTATAGTTCTAACTTAGTACTATCAGTCTGACAGCGAGATCTCTGTCTATGCAGTAACAGCCTTAATTCAGTTCACTTTCACTTCCGAACTGCCTTTGTTTGTTCGGCGATCTTGACAGAATACTTGAAAGCTCGACCCAGCTTGGGTCATGAACAACTCTGTAGACTTCATTACACACGTACCGTGCTCTCTGGCTTTACCTTTTCTTCTACATTATAGTTTGAGAACCATGTTGGCATAAAAGCTTAAGTTCAATATCGGATGCTACAAAGGAGCTCATTTATGTTGAGTGGACCCCTTGAAGACACCCGAAAACATCAACAAAATCAACAAACCATTGAGTTCTTAGTAGAATAAATATAGTTCACAAGTCAATAATGCAAACATACGCTTGAGCTATCTAAGTGCATGTATGAAACTCTTCTTTGCCTTTGCTAGGGCGGAGTCCCCTCATTGAAAACCGACTCCCTGATATCCAGCTGCAGACTTCTGTACAATGACGCACTTGGCACTTGTTTGAACAGCAATCGGAAAGGGTTGCCACAGTCTGTACATTCACAGACTCACTGGGGGCTCATGAAGTCGCTTTGTTTCCTACGGTTGCATATCTCTTGTCCAACAGTTGGCAATCGAGCGTAGCCATTCCGCACACAAGGAAACTACTATTCGTCGTTTTGTCACTAACCATGCCGGACCGTCTGCTAGATAGAATTGCCCTAATAACCGGCTCTTCCTCAGGTCTTGGTTGTGCAATTGCACACGCCTATGCTGCTGAAGGCGCTCAGATCTGCTGCGTCGACCTGTATTCTTCTCCACGCAATCCAATCGACCCCCTGACGGGCAAGGCCGACTCGTTCCACAATCGGCTGGCGGACGGCACACCGACTCATGAAGCGCTGCGTTCCGCACATGGGGGAAAGCACATATTCGTCCGCGCCGACGTAACTCTTGCAAGTGATATGGAGGCAGCTGCAGAGGCATGCGTGCGGGCGTTTGGACGGCTTGATATTGTCGTCAACAACGCGGGAATCAGCGTCGAGAGCACGCATGTGCGGCCGCTGCGGATCCACGAAACGGAAGAGGAGGAGTACGACCGGACGATGGCTATTAACGTCAAGGGCGTATTTCTGGGGTGCAAGTACGCCATCAGACAGATGTTGAGGCAGGAACCACTGCAGGGTGCCGGTGGTGATAGAGGTTGGATCATCAACACGGCCAGCGTACAGGGCTTTTTGGCTTACTATGGCACGCGTATGTTGTCGACTACGTGTTTCACGGACGTGTTCGTGCTCTACCGAGTCCACTGACCCTATGTGAACAGCGTCATATTGCGCCTCGAAGGGTGCAGTGGTCCAATTGACACGTCAGGTTGCGTTGGATTATGCATCAGATCGTATACATGTCAATGCAATTGCGCCGGGTTGTGAGTCCGTTTGTTCACTGCCAACAAAATTCTGTCACAGCTTCTGTGGAGCTGGCTCTCTAACCTGTACGTTATAGTTCTCAAGACTGCCATGACACAGAACCTGCAAAGCGATCCAGACGCACTTCGCACCATCAACGCTGCTCATCCATTCGGCGGAATGGGCACGCCGGAAGACGTAGCAGCTGCGGCAGTCTTCTTGGCAAGCAACGACGCTCGGTGGATCACTGGTGTACCATTGCCTGTGGATGGCGGGTACTCGTGTCAATGACGTGAGAGCCGAGTAAGAGTAAGTTATGAGACTAGGCGCGAAGCTCAGTAGGAACCTGTGAGCGAATACTTTAGGGAATCCCTCTCCACTATCCAAATGCTGTTGGTGCCATTTCTCTTTTCACAAACTAGTAAAACAAGTTCTTTGAGTATTGCAACTGTAACTCATTCTCTGCAAAATTCCTCTATGACAGCCGGGGGCGGGATTAGTTGATTATGAGTCCACGGTGTTTGGGAATGCATTTGAGGCATAGGAGGTTCTGAGCAGAGAGCGCAGGAATGATTCCTCGCTCTTAGGTTCTCAAACATAGGACAGTGGTGCGGGTAGTACTCAGGAGGCCCTCGCACATATTTAGTGGTCCAAGCCGAAGCACAGTTGCTTTCACGTATGAACGGGTTTCGCAAGAATCTGGCATACGAGCACAGATCCTGAAACCGCCGCTTAAGCTGAGAAAGGGCGATCCTTCTCCCGACCGATCAGAACGACCGATTCGGTCAATCGGTCATGGATTTCGGTCGTCGAGCTTCCTCGGGCACCCGATCGATAAGCAACTCGGTTGACCGATCCAACGGCCATCCTCTCTGTAAGAGTGGAGAGTTTCCATGTCAGAACATGTGTTACAGTGTTTGGGTTCCTTCAGCTTTCCATATCAACTACCACGATCGTGACATCTATACAGACGTGCTACTACGGCTACTCCTAAGCTCTGCCCAAAAGCGGATATATTCAGCACTCTCTTCGTTCCTCAACGCCGCCCAATCAGGCTCTGACATCTCTCGTCGTGCTATTCAACCGGACCTCAACGCCAGCAGTTCATCGTGATGTGCTTCAGTTCCGAATGTAGCAAAGCCCAGCCTTCTGTGCTCGGACTGCTCCCTGCACTATGCCTCTTTCAGATGTCATTCGTACTCGCCCGTGTGGCGGTACGACTGTCATCTCATCCAGTTACATAGCAAGGTTGTCTACTCACCATCCGCGAGCTGAATGATAAGCCGTCCCGCAACATCCAAGAACGGAAACGGACTTGTTGCCCTCTTGTCTCCCGTCGCCCGTCCCGCTCCCACAAGTTCATCCTTCTCCTTTCCGTCCTCTTCCTCACCACTCTCCTCATCACCACCACTCGCACCTCTGCTGAGCGGCCTCCACTCGGTTCCACTTTCGCGACTGCTCCTCTGACTGATCTCATTGACCAACTTCTTGGCCAGCCGTTCGTACCCGGCACACTTGAAGTCCACAAGATAAAACTCCTTCTCAATGCTATACAGCTGGATGGTCATGTACACCCATACCGCCTCATCCGGCTCCGGATATCGTCCAAATGGCCTGCCCACAGCCACGCCACCTTCTACATCGCCAGTAATGCTCTGCGCTGCACTGCCAGCGGCACCCCCCTCGCCACCAGCGCCAGGTCCCGCAAAACTCGCATTCTCGACCTGGCCGGAGGCCGCAGAACTGCCAGTCGTATAGCTGCGTCTGCGAGCCGCGAACTCGTCATGTAAATCGACGCGGGAAGAGTGAGTTGAGGACGGGTGCGCGACGCCAGGGGGAAACATGCCTTCTTTCCTGAAGCGCGCGTTAATAACCCATGGGTCCTCAGGAATCGTATAACCCCAGTCGTTGTTCGGGCCGTAGCTGCGTGGCACACTGTTGGACTCAGGCGCGCCGTTGCGGACAGAGAGGCGTCGGTGATGGGAGCTTGGGTCAAGATCGGCGTCTGAATCGTCGGTCCGGTGACGGCGGTTAGACGAACGGGATGATGCGGATGAGGAGCGCGAGCGAGAATGTGAGCGCGAACGGGAGTGGGAGCGGCTTCGGTCAGAGCTAGAACCACTGTCGCCGCCAGGTTTGCGTGCTATTGGAACTTCCCACTCCGCGCCCATGGCACCGAGGGCCTTGTAGATGGCCAGCATGGCTTCTGCTGGCTGATTCCGACTGCGAATCCCGAACTGCCATTTCGTAGGACGCGGCTTCTTCGTAGGCAGCGGTGTCATAGCTTCTGGTTTGTTAGCTGCTTTGTCAAGGTTCAACTGAGAGCGACTGTGCGGTTTGAGCCGGCGTGCTGTAGCGGCCTTCTCCTCGTTCGACTGCTCTTTGAAACTGTTGGGATCTTGGTCTGCAACGGGATGGCTTGGCTTCGGGTGCCCTTTCATGTAGGCTCGATGGAAATCGGGGAGGCTGCTGGGAAGAATGCCGATCGTGGTGGCTGGACTCCGCATCTCCGTGGCATTCCGGGTACTTGACGTCGAATCTTGACGGGTTCTATCGGCAAGCGGAGACGACGATTGGGGGCGGGGAGATGGCTTTGGCACCATTGGAGAATAAAACATGTGGGCGTCATGAGCTGGAGGTGACTGTGCGAGGAATGGCTGTAAGGATGTTTCCTGTGATAGGAGCGCTAGATTTAATGTCAGTATCCGCAGCCGAAAGATCATAGTATGGAGAAGTCTCGAGTACATGATGACTGTGTGGAAGGTGTCGTAACGATTCAAAAAGTTGGAATGGACAATTGCCCTATTTACAGTAATGTGAATGAGTGATGACTTACGGTTCTCTTTCATGATCTGGTTCTCGCGCACAATAAGATACGCGTCCTTGATGGCACTTGGTTCATCCTTGGCCAAAGCCTCCTGGACATCGTCCTTGGCATACCCCATGGTCTTGCCTAGCTTGCCCACCACAGTGTCATGCAACTTCTGAACCACAGCAGCGGGCTTCGAGGGACCTAGATTGCTAGGATCGATGGCTTTGTTGGGATCGACACCAGTGTCGTAGAACTCTTCTGTCGGTAGCTGCAAGTACGGTGCGAGGTCTTTGTTGAACCAGGGATCCTGCCGTATCTCTTGAATAGTGATGCGGTGTACTGGATTCACCACTAACATCTTGCGAATAAGGCGTGTCGCACTCGATGAGAGATAGTTCGGAACTTGGTAGTTGCCTTGTGCGATCTTCTTGAATAGAGCCGGAATATACTCATCGTCAAAGGGTAGTCGTCCAACGAGCAAGACATACAAGATTACGCCACAGCTCCAGACATCGACTTCGGGCCCAGCATAGAGCTTGCCAGATATGACCTCGGGGGCTGCATAGTTAGGACTCCCGCAGCTCGTCTTCAGAAAGTTGCCGTCCGTCATGATATTGCTCAATCCGAAGTCAGCAATCTTTACGTTGAGATTGTCATCCAGCAGCAGGTTCTCCGGCTTCAAATCTCGATGCACAATCTTGTGGCGATGACAGTACTCCACGGCGCACACAATCTGTTGGAAGAATCTGCGAGCTTTGTCCTCGCTCATACGGCCGTGCTGGACAATGTAGTCGAACAGCTCTCCACCAGCATATTCGAGCACCATTATGATCTCGGTAGCAGTCGTGATGACGGTGTAACTGAGTAACAAGCTTAGTCTGACAATGTACACTCTCTGAGCGCAATTCACTCACAGCTTGATGATATGTGGATGCCTTAATAGCTGAAGGTACTGGATCTCCCTCTCAATTCGTCCTGCCATATCTCTAGTGACCAATTTACGTCTCGATATAATCTTTAGTGCCACCTTTTGTCCGCTAACCTGATGCACCGCCAGTTTAACCTTGCCAAAAGAGCCTTCTCCAAGTGTTTTCACGATGGTGTACTGGCCGAGCCGTTGAGCGGTCCGTTGCACGGCTTCTGAACGCGGTTGCGGTGTCGGAGCAGGCTGGACCGAGCCGTTACCGACAGCACGAGGGTCTTCATTGGGCCTGTTCGATCCTCGTCGTGTGTTGGAAGTGGATATAGAGAGTGACAGATCCTCGTCATCGAGCGTGGAAGTCATGGTTGCAGATGTACGAGAATGTACCGTATCAAGGCAGAGAACTTAGTTGTCCACTAGTTGGGCAAGTTAAGAGCGCATGAGCTTGGACATGAATCGGCCGTTACGGTGCGGTGTGGCGACTAGCTTTTCTTTGTAGATCTAGTCAAGCGTGCTGTGTGCCTCGTATACCGAACGTCGCTCCAGAGTGGAGGGTGAAGATGTGAATAATTTCGCGGGATGTGGTGCCGACTCGCTGCGCGCGTTGAGACGTGAACGGGGACGGTACGCTATGACGTGTGTGGGGGCCGAGGCGCCGGCAAAGGTAAGGTTTGCAGCGGACTGGCGGAACAAGATTAGTTGTGGCAGAGCTGCCGGAGTCGAGACGGGCGTTCCTGAGAGCTTTCGGTCAATGCGGGAAGCAGAGAGTTGAGAGGATGTGATGTCGCGTGGGAGGTGACCTGTGCCTGTGTGACGTGGTTGGCGAATTTTCAGACGAGACACGGTCGACAAGATCACAAGCTTGCTGACGGTAGATCCGGGAGAGCAGTAGAGTAGTTCTGAATAGCAAGGCGATCCCAGATGAGTGAGGCTGCAAGGAGAGAGCCCTGAAAAGTTCAACGTGTTGGATGGATGTGCCTTGCCCTGCTTGGCGGGAAGGGCGGGCAGCTTCGGCTCGCTGACAGTGCGGAGAAACTGGAGGCAGCACCACCAGCCCCCAGGTTGTGGCCTCAGGCATGAACGAATATGGGGCGTGGTTCTACCATTTAAGTATTGGGGGGTTCAGCAGCCGTGTTCAACCTATATTCAACCTCGTGTTCAACTAGGCGTGTTTAACTTTTAGTGAGAATAGAGGGATATGCGAGATATACCTATAGCGGGGTATTAGATCTATTAGATATATCTAAATTAAGAGTTAAATATTATCTACTATATTTATTAGTTAAATATAGTGTTTAACCCTCTAACAAGGCTTAGTATTGTCTAAAAGAGGGCTAGATGTCGAGCTATATATATATAGCGTTAGGTAGCGTATAATAGCGTAGAGTGGCGTAAGGTGGCATGCTCTAAATAACCCACACTATACTATACTAGAGGTTTAAATAAGCCAGCTACGGAGTACCTATTAGTTGAACACGCCCGGTTGAACACGAGGTTGAACACGGCTGCTGAACCCACCCAATGCTCGCTTCTGCTGGCTATATCAATGAGAGTGCAGAAGGCTACAAGGTTGAACGATTGACGTCGAGGACGCGAGGACCGTTGGCATATCAGAAGCCCCAAGCGATAATCACCACAGCTAGACAAGCGCCTATAAGCTTACACAAGGATGCTGCTCGTCTTTACGTATGGCCGAAGTTTCGGCATGGCGAAGCTGAACGAGAGCACAGACGTTAGACATCATATATAGGACAATAGAAGTCCGGTAAAGACTGCTTTTGCCGTATGAGAGACAATCCCATTGAAGACTGAATACACATTGGGGATGTTGGACTTCGTGTTGCAATGAACAAAGAGACATCGTCTTCTATTGCATGGGGTTAACTGGAAGAAAGTATCATCTAGATGTGAATTGGGCTTCTCGAACAAGCGCTAAGCAGCGGAACCACAAGACTGAATCCGATACATGATACGCATCGACTCACTGTTAGCAGCGAGCATGAGACGCTGACAGCCCGCTCGGTCTAGAGGGCAGCTAGGGCCATATGGTGAGTCCGGATCGAAAGCGTAGCCGGCCTCACTCACCTATCGATGGCTGTTGCAGCTGTCAAAGGCTGCAGGAGAGGGCTCGTGTTCGACGGAGTTCGCCGTTCACTTCCACCATTGTCGTCATTCAGAGACCTTCACACCTGCCTGCTAAATTAATAGCAACATCGTCGTCAACACGCGTAATTTCTTTCGGCTGCTGAACATGTACTCCAGTTATTGAGAATTCTTATTTGTAAACAAGTTGTAAATAATTGAATCTCATAATGTTTGCACTCCGAGCCTCAAGGCCCAATGCTGTCGCAGCTCCCTCGAAGCTCCTCCGAACCCTGTCCACTCTCCCAAACAACCCACATATAGTACTGTGCTCAATCTTCTTGTCGAACTCTTCTCCAAGCTGACCACTGTATAGTACGCTCACCCTGACCCTCAGAATCCTTCAGCTTCCACCCGCATCCTCTCCCTGCTTCCCACCGCCCCTCCCACCCGCTCACTCGCAGTCGGCACCACGACCGATATCCCTCCGACATCCACCTCGTTCGCTGAGAACCACAACTTCATCCGCATTCTACAGTCTGTTCTCCGCCAGCACGCCATACACGATCCCGACGTCAAAGCTCAAGCCCTCACCTACGCCTCCACCGCAGGCGCCAATCTCGGCAGCGGCGGCGTGTTCTTCCCACAAGCCCACCAGCGCAACAAGCGTCAGCGGTCCGCACGATCGTATGGTGGGGGCGGCGGTGCGGGAGGTGACGGTGCGGGTGGGGCGAGTGCGCAGGGGGGGATGGGTGGCGCTGGAAGAGGTGGATGGGTGCATGTCAGTGATCAGCGGAATCCGCCGGACTACGGGAGGATTGCGTGGCCGGAAGATATCTTTGGGAGTGTAGAAGTTGACGGCCATGGAGAGTTTGTGGGTGAAAACGGGAATTACCAGGAGAGTGGGACGTATCGGGTCGTCACGAGGGAGGGGTTGTGAGTTGCCTCTTCATCACGTGTAAAGGCTTGAATGCGGTGAACCTTGTGACTAACGAACTACACAGTCTTGGACTGAGTCCATATCTAAGGGGAAAATTGGTAGAAAGGTTAAAGCAGTTGGAAGCAGAGGAAAAGGGCAGGTAATTGCGTGACGCCGACGTGGGGTCTGGCCATTCAAATGGAGAGATAGCATGGCGAACAGATGCCAAACTTGCGCTAGTATCATGCTGTAGCACATGGTAGGTGGCTGGTCTCTCTCAAGTTGGGTTCCTCTCAAGCATACCAGCAAGGGCTGACAATCTGCAAGTCGCAGCTAGATGTGATCATTCATCTACTGGAAATGTACAGAAACATCCTCAATACCCTGTAAAATCGGCATGAGTATATGTATTTGTAGCGCCACGTGGCGCGCCCGCTTGGAGTCGTCATCTAGTATCGCCCAGCATTCCAGCTCCTATTCTCCATTCCTCAGTAGCTTTGCCGCTAGAAGATCAACACATCCACAACGTACATCCTCTTTTTCTTGCATCCTGAGCTTTCACTCGAGTGTGTTTTGAATGTCAACATCTCGCATCGGATGATCACCTCAGTCTCACATGTACTACTGAGATCATGCATTCACATCCGCTTGCTCTGATCCATTTCCTCGCCCTCGTAGGCACCACAGCCGCCTCACCGTTCAACATACTCGGCCTGTCAAACCTCCTCAAGCGACAAACGAACAATTTTAACTACACGACCACTACAATCGGCAAAGGATCGGCGACAGAAACTTTGAGTACTTCTCCACATGCGTCGACTAGGAGATTGGTTCAAAGAGCTAACGGCCTTGTACAGATCTGCCAAGTAACACCTACAATCCTAATGCGCATATTACCGCACCCGTGAGTCCGGACGGGACCTGTGGAGATTATGCGGGCTACACGTGCCTAGGCAGTGGGTTTGGAGAGTGCTGCAGGTGAGTTTGAAACACTTTCCTGTGACGGACCCACGTCACAACCATCAATCCCTCTTGATGTTCTCCACCGTTTGATCTGTTCCTTGCTATCACAACTCCGTCGTCCGCATTCCTGCTGTCTGCCGTCATCTAACCTAGTCTCGCAGCATCTACGGTTACTGCGGCGATGACGCCGGCCACTGCTACTCGGCGCAATGCGACTGGGGCGACTGCCCGCCCCGCTCCGAATTCTCCATGCGCCCAACCACGACCACGGAGAATCCCGCTAGCTCAACCTGCCAAATCTTCCTGAACATTCCGCCCTTCTGCGGTTCCGTGCCGCCTTACAGCAACGCGGCTGCGTGCTATGCTGCTGCCAGCAGCTGCGATGCGCAGGCCGCGCGGTTGGCTCATCTGTTGGCGGCGGAGGAGTACGTGGAGACGCAGGTTGATTTTGGGGCGGATGCGAAGAGTGCGGGCTTTCGGGCTGTTTGTGAGGCCACGAGAAGTGTTTGTGGGGTACTTGCTGCTTATGGGCATGGTGGAGGATCTAAGTGATCTCATGGAGAGTGAGACAACATCGTCGGGGAATGGAGAAAGTATGGAAATCTTTTCAGCTTAAGCAGATGTGTTTTGCGTCGTGATCTCATCTGATCACGATCCATGTGTGTTGAAGGTATCCTTCAGTTAAGCTGTGCTTGTGAGTTTAATTGTTGTTACTTGCTTATGTTCTTGCAGCGCGTACTTTCACAGACCCAGTGTTAGAAGTAGAACGTGACTCCACCTTAGGAGCTGGGACAGGCTATGTTAACTCGTTATCTACCAAAGAGGTTTTGCAGATCCCTAAGACCAGGACGGATAGCACAACTCCCTTGCAGCCGATGCTTCACTTCTGTGGTGAATTGCTCTAAACAGGAATGCCATGAGTTGCTTGTAAACCGCCTACGGCCCAAACATGTCGTTCGTCAGCACGCGCGTGATGCTGTTTGTACAACAACATGCCCCTGAACGGAGCGTATGCCCGAGATTATCATCGGAGCGATGAAGTGCCTTTGTGAGAAGGCCAATCCTAGATCACATGACCAATGGAGAGAACGCCGGTCGAACAAGCGCCTTCTAGCGTACCACCATCTCGCTTCTAGTCGCGTTCCAAGCTGCAACAGTACGCTTGCGAGCAGATGTTGACAGCTCTCGGCGAGGTAGCTGTACCTAATTCCCAGCTTGTTGAACTGAAGGCAACCGTGGATACATGATACAACAGTTCTTGTAGATAACTTCGCCAAGCTGCGAAGACGGACGGCACGCGTAGGAATCGTCAGAAGAGCCCGGTTTGCCTTCGAAATAAGGTTCCGAGGTCCAACATCGCTGTCGTCACGAATATCGGCTGGGACCTGGAAGTCGCTGAAAATAGCTCACAATCAAATGCACAGATGGGAGATCGACGTACGTGCCACCTCCCGCCGTCTCCAGTGCCGACCAGGGGGAACCCTCCACAAAGCTTCAACCAACACCAGCGCTCTATCGAAATGCTCCACACGTGCGTGCGGCGATGGAGTGCGTGCGATAAAGTGACCGTCGCATTGCCGGATCGGGCTATTCTAGAGCAGGCGGCGCGCTGCACAATTGCGCCATGACAGCAATTTGGTTTGGGCCTGTCCAACGCAATCTGCGTAATTCTGGCCCCTGTGGCGGGCGGGATAACACTGCCTTATCACGTACCAAGGTCTGTCCTCCCCAGCGCCGGGCGATGACCCTAATATTACCACGTGCTGGGCCTCCCGGCGCATCGCTCTGCTCTCAACTGATGAATTATCCGTGAGATCTGTTGTCCCCTCCATCTCTCCTCATTCTCCCATTCGTGAGAGGCTTTCATATAAGACCGCATTGCATTTACTTCCTTCCCTTCTTGCCCTGTTGTCCGATGATCTAGCTATTAATTCGTACACTCACCACAACGTTCGTTATTATACTCGCACAATGGCATCCGGTCTTGCGTTGGACTCCCTCAGCTCCTCAGACATGCTTTTCTCCATCCTTCCAGAGGATTTAACAACTCTTCGTGCCTCCGAGAGTTTCACAACTCTCCGTGAATACCTCGCCGACAGCCCAGAGCATTGGTAATAACCCCATCCCCTCCTCCCTCTCTTCAAGCCTAACCCACCACTAACTCATCCTTAGCAATTTCTGCACCCTCCATTCCACCACCGACGCCTCCACTCAACGAACCCACCTCCTACATCGCGATATCCTGCACGCACTCCTCCTTCCCATCTCGCAGCTCTTCGACCGCACATCCGCGCTCGCCAGCGCCGCCCTGTGCACCTCGCAGCCCGAGGACCTCGAGCTCGCGTACCGCGGCGACGCCCGTAGCGCCTACCTGTGGCTGCAATGCACGCTTGCAGAAGAGGAGGACTGGTGCCGTACGCGGGGCTGCCCGACCTGTGTCGTCGCTAACACGCTGGCGACGGAGTCGACCGTGCGGCTCGGGATTATGGGCGCACTGCTGTCGCAGCCGTGCTGCGGTGGTGAGAGCGGCAGATCTCTGGAGAAAGAGGAGCAAGAGGGAGATGAAGATGAGGAGGACTTGCCGAGTCTCATGTTCTTCCTCGAGACGCTCCGCGCTGCGCTAGAGGATGACCCCTTTTGGGGCCCGGATTTCTGGACGCACCTGCTGGGCAAGACGCGCGCTCTCGAAGCCGGCGTGCACGAACTAATTCAGCAGGCCGAGGAGCTGGAAACGCTGGTTGCGACGCCGACGGCCACGCCGACGCTGTCCCGGATGCCTACGACGTTTGCGCTCGGCCCGAGCCCGGCTTCTGCATCTGACGATGATGATGATGAGGATACGAGCCCGATTAAGCTGCGCACGTCGGGACTCGCGAAGCGTCAGCAACGTATTGAGCGTGAGCAGCGGGAGTTGCTGCAACGGCTGGCGTGGCAACTCAAGGCTGGTGGACGACGGCGGTCGGAGGAGGGATGGTCGAGAAGTCGGAGCTTGACGAGTCCGTAATCGAAAAGCTTTGCAACGCGCGATGGTGTTTAAGTGGATGAGTGGGTTGTAGGATAGGAGGTTTGGCGTTTGTGGGGGTTCAAAACGGACGCGTATGGATTGGGAGTTATTCCATCTCCGCGTCTACAGCTACGTTGAGTTTGTGGGTTTGAACAATAGAACTGGACGGGCTGGAGTTGAAGAAGTAGCGTTGGACCCGTGGGACTGTGGAAACGTTGCTGCTTATTTTCTAAGGATTAATGCGGGCATCTTCTATACATAGTTTGAAAGGATTTACTATTACAACTCTAATACAGATTTTGTTGTCTTCTTCCTATCGCTTTTTACTGTCGAAGGTTGATTTATACTTTCTCGAGCCCTGCGTTTTCACACACGCGTCGTCGCATCAAATTCAATTGTTAGACACATGCCGGACCAGAAAGCCACACGACATATAGTTAATCAACTACACCATGTCAACCACTTTCATTGTTGTTGAAAGTTAGTTTAATACTATCATTGTCAAATTACAAGACAGACAGTATTCTATTGCGTCGCTACTTCGGCATATGAGAACATCTTTCCTTACCCTGTATTGATGGATAGCAGCAAGATTCTTGGTCATCGTTGGGTTGACAATAGGGGGGGATGGACGGGTAGTCAGTTAACTCAACGTACTAAATAAGAAGCGGTTCACCAGCAAGAAAATGGCCATATTCAGATAGCATGTAGCAGGCTCCGGTTTGTGACGCTCTACTTCGATTGATGTAAATATCTGCAACTAATAGTGACCATATCGGCCTCCTAGCTGCCTGGTTGAATGTCCCCCTTGGTAATCTATCAGAAGCTCGCAAGCTAGTATAGCTATCTCGCCACCTCAGCCCAGTATCACATTGAACGGGTAAAGCCCGAAAATCAGACCATTCCGCCCCAGCAGAAATGGATTGAAACCTTGTTGTGGTCCACGAAAACCGAGAAAGAATCAAACTACAACCCGTGTGAAACGCTCACCCACCTCAACGATGAGTTCGTCAAACATCGAACGAAAGCAGAGACGAACAAACCCCTCTCGAAAAACCCGCGTTCTCAAACACCACCACCTACAAAAACCCCACAACCCCCACACAAACACCCACCAGCGCCCCCACAACCCCCTCAAGCCTCCACCCCCTCCCCCTCACCGCCGCGGCACCGCCTTTCTGACTCGCGCTCACACTGGCACTGGCCGCCGCGGCACCCGTGGCTGTCGCCGTCGCGCTCGCCCCCGCAGCCGTACCCCTAGCACTTCCACTTGCACTGGCACTCGCCGCAGCAGCCTCGTACGTCTGCCCCAACGTCGGCAGCGCCTCCTTCGCATCGACCTCCCAAACCCCCGCCGTACGCTCCGGACACTGCATCCCCGTCACAGTAGGCGTATAATCCGTCTCTTTCACGCCGCTCGGCGTTAAGGTCTTCCACTGGCCCTTCAGATTCTCGAAGTCTGGGGACACGGGGGTGGGCGTGCCGGAGCGTGGGAAGCCGTCTGGCGGCGCCGAGGGGGAGGCAGGGTCGACGGGGGTGCCGTAGGAGATTAGGCCGTAGGCGTTGGCTTCGTTGATCCACTCGTAGATTATGGAGCCGGACCAGTAGGGCGACATTTGGGGACCGAAGATGGCGGATTGGTCGGAGAAGGTGCGGGGTGGGGCGGTGTTGCAGCCCGTTTCGGAGAAGAAGATCGGGATGTTGTAGTTTGTGATGTTCTTGGTAAGCTGGCTGTAGCCGGATAGGGCGTAGGTGGAGTCGCCGCACCATTCGTAGGCGTTGAGGGAGAAGAACTCGAGGGTTTCGGAGGTGTTGGTGCCGCAGGCGAGGTAGTTTTGAAGCATGGGACGGAGGCTGGCTATGTCCGCTATGAAAGAAGAATGTAAGCAGAATATTCGTGAAGGTCAGCGATGAAGCCAACACACCTGCTGAATAGCCTATGGGGATATCACGGTATTTCTTGGAGTTGCGGTATGCCTTCGCATCGCGGGCAGCGGCCTTGACATATGGTGCTGCAACGGATCCGTTGCCTGCCACGTAGCTGTTAGTGTTTGTTCCAGAGATGCAAGATAGGCCGCACATGGTGCTGTCCAGTGCTCGACGTTATAGAGAGGCCTCCGATGTCGCACTAACCTGTAGTAAGAACCTCGTTACCGACAAAGAAACCAGCGGTGTTGTCGTACTGCTGGAACTCATCCATGACCTTGTTGAACGCCTCCAATTGAGTCTCATTCCAGTGAGGGTCGGTCTGCCGTGCGCTTCGTCAGCTGTTGTGTTCCTGAGCTCTCTCTGGCATCCACTCTCTTTGATACCCACCTGTTCTATTTGTGTGTTGAAGGTGTCCAAATCCACCCAGAGGTAGATTCCTGCATCCGCAAAGGTCTTCATGCAGCTGTCGTGGTCGGCATTGGGATCAACGTGGTAGACGCGAATGGAGTTGGCGCCCAGCTCCTTCATGAGAGACGCATCAAGTGCGCACTGGTCGCCATCGATGAGGGGGTCGTCTGGGACGAGCTGATATGCTATGCCTGTCGTGGGAATGTGAGCTCTGCTGTCTCAGAAACGAGTTTAGTAGAAGATGATCCTATTTCTGGTTGAGCCAACTACGCCTGGAAGGGGTTCCAACTACAACTGGAGCCTCGTGAGATAGATGTCTTCTTTACGAAGGAGCCGCCCTTCAGACAAATAGACTGAAGTTTGGGGTATGCCGCAAACAACCGGGAAATGTCCTACCTTTGACGAAGAACTGGTTCCCTTCACTCGTAAAGAATTTGGAGCCCTTGACATGGATAGTGGGGATGGCATTGACGGTGGTAACTGCCACGCCAGCAATGATGCTGGCAACGAGAGATGAGCGCATCTCGGAGGTTCGATGCTCGATTAGATATTAAAAGCTGATACGGCCAATTCCCTGAACTCTTGAAGCCGTACAGAAGGCGTCGAGCGAAGTGCGGAGGAAGTCAACGACGAACAATCTTTGAGAAGGAAAAAGCTGTACAAGTAGCGAGCGCAAGAAGTAGAGAGCTGTCAATTAGGCGGGGGCGAAGTAAACACCAGGTTTGCTTCCTGCCGCGCTTTTGGGAGTGCAATGAGAGACTTCTGGAAAGAATTTGGCAAGAAAGAGAGGACGAGAGATTGGTTGCTACAAAAGAAAAGCGCGTTGGTGAGCATCAAGCTAGACTGACCATAAACCGATATGCCGAAGATGGTGCCCGGATGCGGTTTAGCGGCCGGTGTAACAGGGAAGTCGCTGCAGGCTACATACGGAGTATGCACACCATCCCAAGCTCTGACAGCTTCCGGCCCTCGTGAAACCGACCTCATCTCCTTGCCTGCGAAACAACCTTGGAGATAGGAACGACAATCCCATGAGACCCCAGTACCTATGCCACACGACCTTGTACATTAAGGAGGCCTCCGTCCGCTGTTCAAACATGTTTCGCACTGGCTCAACTGTCCGTTACAGATCCCATAACGGTACCTGTTCGGCATCTCCGTGTCCTCCGCGTATCGTATGACTGCATGACAATGCCAGCGCTGTCGACAAGCACAATATAGAGATGGTCAAGAGAGGTTCGAGAATAGCATTTGCATTAACTATAGCTTGAACGATGGAAATTCGAGATTGATTGCTTAATGTCCATGTAAGACGTTCGAGAGCATCATTCCACAGCAGGGGTGGCTGCGAGACACGCCCGCCTTCCTGCGCCCCATTGCCATCCGCAAAAGCCAGCCAAGAATAACCCGACAAGCTCTCCAAAACGCCCAAGTTTGCAAAGAATAGCCGAGAGAGCAGAGAGCGATTATCGTGGTCCCGAAGACGAAGGATTTTTCAATTGATCACGAGAGACCGAGCACAGTCCATCCAGGGTGTGGCGCATCTTGACGCCTTTAACACCGATTCCGCCGGGTCACGCGGACGCCAGAGAAGTGATATTGAGGAGGACTACATCTCCATCTCGACATCGCCGTCGACGTCCATGGTCTCAGTGGCAGTGGACTGGGATGGCGGCTGATGGTCAACTGGCCGGCTACGTTCGCAAGCATAGCACGTTGGTCCGCTGAAGAGTATATTCGCCCTAGGAGCCCCGCGCTCGTCGGAGATCGTATGCGTCAGAGCCGTAGCAGCGTCTTGGATCGTCTCGCCGATGAGGCGCTGGCAGTGCCGCATGTCATTACGGAACAGCCAGAAT
>JAKLMF010000406.1:0-16747 GCA_022813555.1 Botryosphaeria agaves | reverse complement strand
CAAGCCCTCCAATGGGGCGATGTTCACTGCACGTGACGCGTACATTGAGTTGTGGTGCAGCACAAGCGAGGACCACTATCAGCTCAGAAGGCACGAGGCAAACAGGGTGGGCAGGATGTATAAGGTGATGGCGATTAGAAAGGAGACGATGGAACTGGCGGAAGAGGTAAAGAAGAGGAAGTTGGAGGCTGCAGTTGCTGCTGCAACCTCCAACCAAGGAGCAGTTGGAGAGCATGAGGATGAGCCTATGGATGACAGCGATGGCGAGGAAGAACAAGTGGCAGCAACTGCAGAGAACGATGAGGGTGTCGTGGAGGGAGTAGGAGAGGCTTCTGATGAAGCTGATGCGAGCGTGGAGGCACTCTCGGAGGAGTTCAAGACATATATGAAGTTGATGGAAGACGATGGTGCGTTCGGAGGATGAAGAAGAGCGCTGTCAAAGACTATGCCATTCAATGTAAGGATAGAACGGGCAATGAACTGATGTAGATTCTAAGGTGAAGATCGTCCGAGCTCTCTAGCTGCTCACGGATTATACGTGTCTCGATCTTACTGAGAGATGGATGTCCTCCTCAGGTCTGAGAAGTTCCTGCTCCATACTCTGTTAGATTGTCATGAGAGAGAATACTCCAGCAAAGCTTTCTCCTCGTCCCTCCAAAAACGCTTTCCTTGCATCGGTGTTGGATTCTTAGCTGCGAAGGACATCCAAGCTTTACTTTATCTCCAATGTGGCGAGGTATTGGGAATACCAGAACATATCTCCAGCAGATGAATACTGATAACAGGGTTAAAACCATAAAGGACACTCTAGATAGAGTGACGACTCAGCGAACGCATACATCCCGACTGTGACTGCAGTAGAAAGATCGGCTCGTGTCTGCATACGATGGGCTGTGCATCTTTCAATATGTAGTGTTGGCTTAACAGAGAATGTGACCGCCAAAGCTACCGCTGATAAGTAGAGAATGCCCTCCGTTAAACCCAGGGGGTGAGAGACAGCGAAGATCTCGGGATATACTATCAACTCCGAAGGCCTTGTCCCCTCATGTTTAAGATGATGGCTACATGTAAAGTGCCATGTCCCTCGGCCCGGCGGTGGTAAGTCAACGTCCGCGGAAGCTAGCCCGAACAAGCATGGGCGATCTGTGCAGCATTCCCCGATCTCTGGTTGCAGGGACAAGCTTTGCTTGGACGAAGAAACGTCAATCCATCTCGCACACCTCAGCTGCGTGTCCGACAATGGAGAAACGCGTCGCAGCCAGCGAGAACGGTAGAACGGTAGAACCGTAGAACTTGATGGAATAGATGCCAACCGGCAATGGCAGATATATCTCAATGCTGCATCGTTACGTGCAGCCTCGCCCATTACTCGCACCCATGCAGCCCCGGGTACGGCACATCCGCTCCCAGCGCCGGCTCGCTTCGCGCATCGTGCGCATTTCTTGACGGATAATCGGCATTTCTTGTGCAAGCTTAACTCCGCAGTTAGCAGTAGGTATGGGGCCATGTTTTTGGGACTCCTCTTTCTGTTGGATTTCCAGGAGGTCTATTATTCCTGCATATCGCTGTGTATTCTGTGATCTCTCTGCAATGGATCCGGCTTGACTTGAGTGTTCTGGTATAGACGCCGTCTGCTTCCCCTATTGCCATCAAGGAGGAATTGGACTCAGCAGTCGCTCTCGCTATTGACCAGTCTCTCCTCTTGTAAATCGGATCCGGACGTACCGTAATATCCCGTGGAGAGATCCTGGCAGTGTACCCTCGTCCTGTTCGCTATATCACGACTGCAGGCCTCCCTGTAAACGAGCACCATGGCACAACGCCTCGTCGAAGCCTCACCGCCAACCCTTAACGAAGTCGAGGAACTAGCAATCGCGGAAGGCCACGATGCAGATATACCGACGAACCTGGGCGTACTAGGCGATTCCGAGAAGAGTTCAGTTGCCAGCAAACACATGCTCAATGTGGACCACAGCATTGACCTTGAGAAGAACATCGACTCTTCAAAGGCCACATCGCTGAGTGAAGAGGCTGTAGAGGAGCCTGCAGCGCAGGGAGAGAAGGAGGATCCAGACATCGTCTGGTGGGATGGACCGGATGACGTGCAGAACCCAATGAACTGGTCCCCGGCGAGGAAGTGGGGGGCTGTGGTCATTGTGTCTGTGATTACTCTGCTCTCTTCTCTGGCCTCGTCAATGTTCGCTCCTGGTATTCCGCGGGTGATGCGGGACTTCAACTCGGACAACGACATGCTCGCAAGTTTCGTGGTTTCCGTTTTTGTGCTTGGATTTGCGTTTGGGCCGCTTGGTATGATTTCTGGTCCTCCAATCTATATCTGAAAGTGCGGACTGACGAGTTGTGTAGTTGTCGCGCCCCTCTCGGAGATGTACGGCCGTCTACCGCTGTATCACACCTGCAACGTTCTGTTCATCATTTTCACCGTTGCTTGCGCCGTGAGCAGCAACCTCAACATGCTGATCGCTTTCCGCTTTCTGTCCGGAGCTGTCGGTGCTGCGCCGTTGGCCCTGGGAGGTGGTACGATAGCGGATCTGATGTCGAGGGAGCAGAGAGGTAACGCTATGACTGTGTGGATGATGGGACCCAGTAAGTCCAACACAGACATGTGAGATGAATGGATCTAATGCTTGAACAGCAATTGGTCCTGTCATCGGACCCATCGCAGGAGGTTTCCTGAGCGAGGCCGCCGGCTGGAGATGGGTCTTCTGGTGTGTAGCCATCGCTGTAAATCTCCCCTCTCCTGTTATGTTGCCACTTCTAACAGTACCTCTAGGTCGGAGTCTTCACCATCTTCAGCTTCATCATGATGCGCGAAACCTACGCCGTCACCATCCTCGCCCGCAAAGCCGCCAAATTGCGCGCCCAAACCGGCAACCCCAACCTCAAATCCAAGCTCGATAGCGGCCTGTCCTCACGAGACCTCTTCCTCTACTCCATCGTGCGCCCCACAAAGATGCTCTTCCGCTCTCCCATCGTCGCCTCCCTCTCCACCTACGTCGCCGTCGTCTACGCATACCTCTACATCCTCTTCACCACCTTCGCCACCGTCTTCTCAAGCCAGTACGGCATGGGCCCTGGCATCGTGGGGCTCTGCTTCATCGGCATCGGCATCGGCTCGCTCATCGGCCAGTTCGTCTCCGTCTACGTCGGCAACCGCATCATGCGCAAGCACATGGCTGCCGGCGACCTGAAGCCGGAGCACCGGCTGCCGCTCATGATCCCGGGCGCGTTGGCCGTGCCGATCGGCTTGTTCTGGTATGGCTGGAGCGTGTATGCGCATACGCATTGGATCGTGCCGATTATTGGGACGGGGTTTGTGGGCTTTGGATTGTTGCTGACATTCATGCCGGCGAATACGTATCTGGTGGATGTGTTTACGGCGCATGCGGCCAGCGCTATGGCGGCGAACACGGTGCTCAGGTCGGTCGTGGCGGCTGTGCTGCCGCTCGCTGGGCGGCACATGTATGATGCACTTGGGCTTGGGTGGGGGAATTCGCTGCTTGGATTCATCGCGCTGCTATTCGCGCCGATTCCGTTTGTATTTTTAAGGTACGGGGAGCTCATCAGGACGAGGTACACGGTCAAGCTCTAGACGTTTCTTGTATTATGGGTTCGAAGATCTTGGATCAGAGAAAAAGAGTTGGGCGCATGGTTGCACACATCTGTGCAAGGTGTCCCCCGGATGCATGACCGGAAAGGGGGCTGTGCATGCGGCACTCAAGTCTCAAGCATCACGCCCGTCGACAGTCCTTGTGAACGCTTCGCTGGCGAGGACAGTCAGAGACCACTTACGCCTTGCTCCGACGGCCGTCGTACTGCCGATCTGATTATGAGGCAGGCTGCAGGGTTTGAGCAGATGGCCGGCACTTGATGCAGGGGGAGCGTATTCAGAAGGATGAGGAGGAAGCATTGCTGGAACGTTCGTCCTCATGGCAATCTAATGGGGGTGCAGTAGTACTATGTGATGGAGCGGGGAGGTATCAGACCTTGCGGAGGACAACCTTCTCATATTGAGACCTTAAGATACGTGTAGTTCGTACATGATTGTATGCTGAAAGCCTGCGTCTCTCATACCCCTGGCTTCAGATGCGACCCTTCGCAGACGTCTTTGGATTCTACATGTACAGTTTGTTTTTCCACGACCTCATCATACACGGCTCTGATGTCTCGTACACGGCTCTTGAGCTCGCCCCCCTCAATATCCGCGCGAACCCGAGAGGGACCCATGGTCCAAAATCTGACGACCGCCTCATCAACAAGCATCTAGATACTGCGCTCCATTGTGTAAACGATCCGCCGGTCCAGATGGACACCGGCTCGGATGTTAAGGATATCGACTGTTAAGGATATCGACCATAGCCTTGTATTCCCGCATGAATGCAATATTTCGCTCGTTGATGCCATAGAGGTCTTCGAAGACCTTCTGATAGTCGTATTTGGCTCTGTCTTGATGCCACTTGTTCTGAGAGCTCGTCCTCCAGCGTCACATGGCCGCCATGCGCGGTGTGATTTGTGTCGCGAACGACATTTTTGTCCCAATGTTGCTTTTTGGCTCGCATGCAGCTCTCGAAAATAGCTCGACGATATAAGAGCGCAAGCTCTTGGTATGATTTTGCCTTTTTTTTTCAAAGGCTATCCGGTCTTGCCTCTCTGCCTGGAGCCCGTCGCTCAAGGCTACTAGTCCCTCGCTCAATGCTGTTCTTCCCTTTCTCTCTACTGCAACTTCGGCACTCAAGGCCTCTACAGTCTGTTCGAGTTTGGTCAAGCTGCGTAGAAGGAAGTTTTCTTCATGGTTTGCAACGACTATTCTCCCCTGCTCCACCTCTTGAACAGATATATCTGAGACGCACATAGAGTCGACTCTCTGTCTGGTTTGGTCCAAAAGATTGCTCAGGGCCGTCGTTAGGGTGTATTAGGATGTTGTAAAGATAACAGTCCGACAGCGACCTTTGTTACAGTTTAGCGATAGTGATTGCGGGATCGAAATGGTTTTATAGAGATCCCTTACTCTTCCCCCACCTGGGCTCCGCGAAATGATTCTTTGACGCTTGCTCGTTCACTCTGATGTTGGGCTTGCTCGCTCGCGTTTCTCTTGAATGTCAACCGTAGTTCCGTACTAAACTTTGACAAGGTCTCGTACAATCTGGATCTCTGCTGTTGTTGGATACACTGCCGCATCTACTAAAGAACAAAATGATTGGGCCCAAATTTCTTCTCTAAATGGTAAGTGCATGGCTCCTGCTTTCCCCTTCCAAAGCTGGCAAGTACGTCTGGACGTTGCCGCAAGCACGTGTCTCGCGAGCCACTCATCAACCCCAAACGCTGAATGGCAAAGCAACGCTCCAAAAGAGTGGCATGGTGCTGCTGAGTGGACATTGCTGCTCACGTTCGAGCTGAAGGCGGCGTTGCACATCCCGAGAGAGATAGGCCCGGGGCAGAGACAAACATCTTGAAAATGCGCGTTCCATGCCGCTAAACGCGCAGAAACTACAACAAATCGCAATACACGAATTCCACAGAACGTGATCCTGCTAGCGTGAACGATGGCCTCCGTCTATGTTGGTATCAAGCTGATATCAAGTCTCCAACATGGCTCCACAACCCCTCACAGCTTCTCCTTCAAACTGCTCTTCAACCTCCTCTCCACAGCATCCATATACTTGTCCGTAACCACCCAGCTTCCCCTATCCTTCTTCCCACAGGCAAGCGCCAGATCCTTCGTCATAATCCCATCCACATCCACTGCGTCCACACAGGCCTTCTCCAGCGACTCCGCAAACGCCACAACCTCCGGCGTGCCATCCAGCTCGCCACGCTTCGCGAGACCCCTGGTCCACGCGAAGATGGAGGCGATCGGATTCGTCGAGGTCTCGTTGCCCTTCTGGTGCTCGCGGTAGTGGCGGGTGACGGTGCCGTGGGCGGCTTCGGACTCGAAGGTCTTGCCATCGGGGGTGATAAGGACGGAGGTCATGAGGCCGAGGGAGCCGAAGCCTTGGGCGACGATGTCGGATTGGACGTCGCCGTCGTAGTCTGAGGAAGGATTTAGTTAGCTTTGGGCGGAGACTATGGCCAGTGAGGCATGGGGAGGGACCTACTCTTCATGGCAATAACAAACCCGCCCTCACTCTTAATCATCTGGGCCACCATATCATCGATCAACCGATGCTCATACCAAATCCCCTTCTCCTCGAACTCCTTCCTGTAATTCTTCTCGTAAATCTCCTGGAACACATCCTTGAACCTGCCATCATACGCCTTCAATATCGTGTTCTTGGTGCTCATGTATAACGGCAAGGGCTTGCTGAGCGCCAGCTTGAAACTCGCGTGGGCGAAGCCGGCGATGGAATCGGTGGTGTTGTACTGCGTCTGCGCGATGCCGCCGGAGGCTGGGAAGTCGTACACTTTGATGCGCTGCGGCTCGCCGCCTTTGGGCGTGAAGACCATTTCTAGTGTGCCGGCCTCGGAGATGACGCGGTCTTTGGCTCGGTATTGGTCGCCGAAGGCGTGGCGGCCGATGATGATGGGCTGTTTCCAGCCGGGGACGAGGCGTGGGATGCGGGGGATGACGATGGGCTCGCGGAAGACGGTGCCGCCTCTTTGCGTGCTGTCAGTTGCGGCGTCTTTAGTGATAGAGCGTGGTGAATGGTGCTTACAGATGGTTTCGGATGGTGCCATTGGGCGAAAGCCACACTGTGGTCATGCTGTCAGCTATGCGCCTGGGATCTCTTGAAACATCCGCAACCTACTCTGCTTGAGGTTGAACTCCTTTACTCGCGCCTCATCTGGTGTGATGGTCGCGCACTTGACACCCACAGAGTACTTCTTGATTGCTTCGGCGGCATCGATGGTGACTTGGTCGTTGGTCTCGTCGCGGTACTCAAGACCCTGGTATATGGTCAGTATAACCGCTAATCCCTAGCTTGGGTTCAGTGATAGACGAACCAAGTCGTAGTATTTTAGGTCGATGTCAAGGTATCTCAAGTGATGTCAGCAGGCAGTTGGAACTGTCTGCGTCTTATAGTTTACTCACGGATGTATGAACTGCAGCACACCACATCGTCAGCAATTGTCTTCACAGCTAAAGAGTAGACACGCACCCTGTCCTTGATATCCTTCCAGATAATCCTAGTCATCTCGTCCCCATCCAACTCCACCACCGGGTTCTTAACCTTAATCTTCCTAATTCCCGTCGAGCTGGCCATGTTTCTTCTTCTCTGCACTGCAAATCCAGTCACTGGTCCCGTAATTCTCTGTCCACTCAATTGCGCGCGACTCAGATTCAGCGATGTTGCGAATGTACTCCTACTCGCGCAGCGCAGTGTCGCAGTTGCAGAAGGACCAAGAGGATTCATTGCGGTCGGAAAAAGTGAAAGCGGCAGAGGCACTCTGTACGTACTCGTTCCGGACCGAGGATAATCGGGCTGGTGCAGTCGGCCAGAACCGGTATGCACGTCTTAGTAAGGAGTGGTGAGAGGCCTTGAGCTTGAGCTTGAGGCTGGAGCTCTGTCTACCAATCGACAGGCAGAGTTTTCCGAACGCGGAGATCCCAGCGCGGGGTAGACCGCGGGGTTGATTGGCCGAACGATGTCCGAGGCCGCGGATTGTTCAAACAAAGTGTGCGCAGCACATGGTCAACGCAATTGTAGCAAGATCCTTATGGCTTGCCATATGGTTAAAGTTATCATCGGGCGCTTTTGGCACGTAACGGGGCATGTGTATGGCGGCCAGATGCGCCATTGTCTTATTAGATACTGCTGTGCTCACAGTTGCCGACCGTTAGCCGAACTGCCGAGCACTTCGGGAGAGACACCGCCGTAGTCATGGATGCCAGAGATATGATACCTGTGGATGCGCATCGAGCCGATGAGATCAGGAGATTCACGAGCGTAGGTAACACTAGATAGCACCGATCCGGCCCCTAAAGGTGGTAAGGTGTTGACACCAGTGTGTTTGAATGGTGTCAGAAAATGCTTATCTTTCCATCTTCTGGAGAGCAAAGTACTCATTGCATGGGTGTCTCCTATAACTCAGAATCCAGCCGTGCCACGAACGTAAACTTACCGACTAGTATAGTAGCGACTGGAGGTGTCTGGTGAGTTCCAAGCTGATTGCCAAGGAGTGCATCTAAAAGGGGGTTCATGGAATTGATACACCTCTGCCGTAGCATAGATACACACGTTCAAGTGGATGCTGCATGAAGCAATCATGTCACTTTGGAACTTGCTCAGTTCGTGTACAATTCTATTCAGTCTCATTGGCAAATGAAGGCTCGAGCATCCCTAAACGTCAGCTCCCAACTCGTCATCAGTTTCCGGCTTCGTCGGCCTTAGAGCAACAGCAGATCTCTGCGAAATCTAGGATCTTCCGTCTTATGCCCTCCCCTTCGAATATGACACTGTAGCCATTAGCGTCACAACGGGGCGGCGAAGCATTAATCTCATGCACACGCCAGAGCCGGAGACTCTCCAGCTTTAGCTCCAGCTCCTCGGCCAGATACCATAGCAGCGACGACCATGATCCGCCTCGGACGTACACGTGACTCATTTCGAGATCCTTTAGAGTTGCGCTGGTGAGGGCGAGAAATTGCCTCACATGTCGATCACTCACGGTCATCCTGGCAAAACGGCATTTCTCCAGATTCGGGAGGGCAAGCTCAGCGATGCTGCGAAAGATGTCCAAGGTCTCCCAATGGCTCTGGCATTGAACACCTGCAGACTCAACCCATAGCGAGAGGTCCAGCTCCCGAAGGTTCGGCGACAGACTGAGGAAGCGCGCAGGCCACCACAGGGTGCCGGGGAACCCTTGGGGTTCGTAGTTGCCGAAGCGCGTGCTGACGCATAGCCTCAGCTGCCGCACTCCCACGAGCGCCTGCTTCAGACTGTCCTCCAAGTAGAGGCTCTGAGTAAGGCCGTGCAAAGTGACCGCGCCGCCCCAATGCCGACGGTAGACCTGCAGTCGCTCCACTGGCAAGGGCGCCGTAGCGAGTGCGGCCATGACGGTGATGAACGCGCTTTCTGAGACGCCTAGTTTGGCTTCGTCGGGATAACAGCCTTCTTTGAACCGCATTGGCTTGGGGGTATCCTCGTCATCGTACTCGGCGTACTGGAGCGTCAGAGAGCGCAGCTTGGTGAGCTTGCGGAATGCGGACACCAGCAGCCGCTCGCCGAGTTTGAAGTCCCGCAAGTGCTGATGGTCACGTTGCTTCCGGGCAAACAGCTCGATGCGCGAGACGGCGCGCCGGCGCTGCCCATCGCTGGCGTTGTCGTGCGCTAAGATGGCTTGTGAGTGTCGCGAATCGTGGAATTCGGCTCGAACGATGAGGTCTTGTATGGCGGGGCCATACTCGGAGTGCTGCGTGATTGCGAAGAGATGCTCAAGACTGGATAATTGGAGTCTGACGACGCGCTGAGTGAAGAATGCCTGTTTGAAGGCGCGCGAGCATTTATCCCGCAAGGCACGACAGGTCAGCCGTAAAGCAGATACATCCCGCTTTGCAGAGAGCAGGTTGTGAAGGATCCCCTCGACGAGCTCTGTAGGCAGATCTAGAAGGTTACTAGGCATATCGAAGTACAAACAATTGCTCCGTGTTACGACATGCACGGTCGGCCAGCCTCGTCGCACGTGGTGCTCGTACGGACTATGGACAGCTGCTTAGGATACCGGTGAGACACGACATGAACGGTTGTGAGCCTGGAAGTCGATTTAATGCCAAGAAGGTGGGGAGTGAGATCAGCTATTTCCAGAATGCATGGCAGACTCGGAGCCTCTCCGCCTTGCGGCTCGGCGCCGTTTTCCAGGGCGTTGTGTGCACGGGTGCAGTGCTTCAGTGTCTTCCTTTTCAATGCAATGGACACGACTCATGTTGTGTGTATCTCAGTGCAAGCTCAAAAGCTTGAGACAATGTCAATACACACAAGCGAGCTCTTAACCACATGCACACTTCCTCTCGTCACTCAGCCTGCAGCTAGGGCCGAGAGGGGTCTCTCTGACTCGTGGTACACCACCTTTAACCGGATTTGTCACATGAGTCCTGTGAGACATCCATGCGTCAAGTGGCTGGCGGCCATGGCGGCATAGGGTTCGGTTCGAGCGTGCCGCCCAGCTGCGAATCATCACGAGTGCGGCTGCTTGCATTGGATGATGTCAAGGCCGTTGCTGCATTGCCAATGCCGTAAGGTACGACACAAGCCGTCAAGCGCATGTGCCACGGGATAGAGCTACTGTAACGTGCAACTCCTCAAGGCTGCCCATACTGAACGGCCACTACCGTCCTCCCACAGGCCGAGATCTGGGTCCGCGCTACTGTGATTCGTCTCGTTAGAGGGCTGGATTTTTGATCCCACGCACTCATTGGCAGTGATTCTGTCTGCTCTGCCACGACCACCGCCTGCATCTGCGCAATCCAGATGCCGTGCGCGTTGCCACTGATGGCGCTCAACTATCGACAAGCCGGCCGCCGGTAGGCTAGGGGTGGAACCGTGAGGAGGGCACAGACAGGTGTGACGAATCGCCGGTAGGAGCTATAGTAAGCACGAGCTGACAACCTTAGATAGCGTAGCCTTTCGTCTGCCATAGCCAGATTCGCAGGGTCTTACACGCTTGTCACGGCATCTGTATCGCTAGCCTTACCTACATCTAGCATGCCAGCACACGGCGCGCGCTCTTCATATACCTAGACATCGCTCCGCTCGCGTGCGCCGCGAGCTCTGCCCACAACCACCGAGAAATCAGCAAGCCGGCAACATCATGGGCTCTCGCACGATAACGGCTGTCGTGACGCCCAACACCATCGCGCTTAACGCTTTCATCTACGGCTACGCCGGCCACTCTCTCGTCACCCCTCACGCGCCGCTTCAGCAGATCTGGTGGACCGACGAGCGGATAGAAGCGAAGGTTACAAAAGACTTCATCGTCTCGAAACTCAGGCAAGAGGAGCGGAAACAACTGAAGAAGTCACCTGCATTCGGCGCTGGCTTGACAGACGACACATACCTTGAGTGGATCCTGGAAAGAGCAAAAAGACTGTTCCTGATTCTCGCGGAAATCGGCGTCCCGGACCAGATATTTGGCGTGATCGACGACTCCTGGGACGACGATGACCTTCCTATACCTCTGGACACAGTGGAGCGGCTGGCGCTGTCCTACAAGCGGGATGAGGCGCTGGAACGGAAGTTCTATACTACGCAGTTCACCTACCTACTCCGGGAACTGCATCAAGGCACGCATATAGATTACGCGCCTAACGAGGTGATTCCGCTGGAATATGTGCACAAGCTGCCGCCCGCCGTTTCGTTACAGAACTGGAAAAGAGTGCATTTACCGAACCAGCCAGCCGAAGCTTTGGTGAGGAGGCGCGTGCCTCTAGAAGACGCAGAGCTCGATGGACCAGCCAAAGCAGCGTTTCTGGCTGATGTAGAGAGCGCGCAATACATCACCCATCCTCACATTGCCCCGGTTTGGGCTTCCTATACTGTGAAAGACTCTGCATATTGGATTACACCCTTTGTGGGAGAACACACGATAAAGACATTCATCGACCACCGTTCCGCTCCGCAGTATATGCGGCTCTCAAAATCCGAGCGCCATCGCCTCCTTCTCAGATGGATGCACTGCTTAGCCGATGCGCTGGCTACACTACATTCTAACGGGGTCTGTCACACCGCCATCAGGCCGTCCAACATCCTCATTGACGCGTCGAACTCGATCGCTTTCAGCGACATCGGAAGCTTAAAGACGTTCCAGCGGGACAAAAAGATGGACGAGACGGAAGTATACAACTACGATGCTCCCGAATTGCACATCCAGTCGCCTTCACCCGTCACGGAAGACCTCCCCCAAATACCGCCACCCAGACTCTCCCCCTCCCTCTCCTGGAAACGCAGCTCCTTCCGAAAATCAATTGGCAGCCGCAGCTCCTCCGATCGCTCAAGTCAAAGCAGCGCGTCTCTGGGCCCACGGTCAGAGACGCTACCCAGAAGCTTCACCCTATCTCTCAGCAGCGTTCGCGGCAGCCTGAAAGGCAAAGTCCCCGCTCTCGATCCCGACACCCGCGACACCACTCCGGACCGCAACCGCAAAGGCGCGTGCGAAAAATCCGACATCTTCTCCCTCGGCTGCATCTACCTCGACATCCTCACCTTCCTGCTCAAGCGCAAAGCCACCGACTTCCACAAACACCGCTTCAAAAAAGTTGACGACACCTCTCCCTCATCCTCGTTTCCCTTCTCTTCCGCCCGCAGCAAAGCCTCTCGCATCGACTCCTCCTTCCACGCCAACCTCGACAAAGTCAAGTCCTGGATTGATATTCTCGAAGACGTGGCGTCCAATCACCACCACCATCATCACCATATCAGCAGCAAGGATGACGACACGACGCTGTTTCGCGGCGTGCTGCCCATCCTGCGCCTCCTTCGCGCCATGCTGAGCCAGAACCCGAATCTGAGGCCTAGTGCGCTGGATGTTAGGGATCGCCTGTTTGACACGCTGCTTAGCTTTTCAGGGGTTGCGAGTCTGCATTGTGGGCCCCGGAGCGATGGCGCTGGGATCGACTTTGGCGGGCCGGTTGCTGAGGCTGAGGCAGAGCTGTCGCCTTCTGCTGAGACTCCTTCGCCAATGTCGTTACGTGGTACGGCGGTGTCGCAGGGGAAGGGACCGGCGCAGAGGAAGAGTTTTTGGGTGTTTTGAATGTGTGGATCATGGTTTGGCTTGAGGTGGAGGGCTCTCATATCTTCTTTCTTGTTCATCCCTTTTTCCTCTTTTGTCTATGTAAGGGCTCAATATGGGTTGGCGGCGTTAGCGAAGGGAGTGGGTAGGCGGGCATTTGGATATATATGAAGGCATTGGGCGGGACATTGGGTGGCAATATTGGGCAGCAGCGGAAGGTATTTTGGATATATCCCAACATTGGGTTGGGTGGGAACAGCTGCTATTTGGCCATCTCGGGTTGGATATGAGAAGCACGAAGAGACTGAATACAATCAATTGCTCTGTCCGCTGCAGGAATCAACTCAGTGATTCCCAATTCACCTTTGCAAGTATTTCGTTATTGGATCTGACTCCGACCCCACGTGATCAATGTCTTCCAGTGAAGGTTGAGCCAATCCTTACCTACAATCTAGAGTTTGTGGAGGGCACCCTACTGTACTCCCAAAGAGTGCAGCAGGCTTCGGTCTCTTGTGTTCTGCGTGGTAGGCCGGGTCACCAAAGCAACAGAGGAAACGCCATCGTCCCGTGTCAGGTCCGGCCTATTCACCATGCCTTTCTATGGTATAACCTCCAACACCATATACAGAGTTTCATTCGATATATCGACCCATCCTCACACCATCACTTCACAAACTATCCCCTACTCCTCTCCACCCCCTCCAATCGGGCCCCCACTCTGCTTCGCCGCTTTCGCCGCACAGATGTCATCGACCCTCAACAACAAACACGCGCTCTCCACAGCCGTCTTAACACTCTGCATCTTGACCGCCTGCGGCTCCCAAACCCCATACTGCCGCATATCCACGAGGGTACCCTTATCCCCATCAACCCCCCAGCTGCTCCCACCCTCCGCATGCTTTGCCCTCAACTGCGTCAGCACCCTAATAGGGCTATTCCCGCTATTCTGGATAAGCGTGCGCGGAATCACTTCCATGGCATCCGCAACCGCACGATACGGCCACTGCGCAACGCCCTCAACCGCCTTGGCCCTCCTCTCCAGCCCAACAGCCACAGCCATCTCCGTTGCGCCGCCACCAGGGCAGAGTCGCGGATGGAACATGACGTTGCGCGCGACGGCCATGGCGTCCTGCAAGTTGCGCTCGATCTCGTTGAGGATGTCCTTGGAGGGTCCGCGCAGCAGAATCGTGCAGGCCTTGGGGTCGCGGCACTTGGTAAGGAAGGTGAAGTACTCGTCGCCGATCTTGCTGATCTCGAAGAGGCCGCAGTGCGTGCCGACGTCGGAGGGCTGTAGGCTGTGGATGTTGTTGACGATGGTGGCGCCGGTGGCGCGAGCGATGCGGTTGTTGTCGGTTTTGCGGACGCGGCGGAGGGCGGTGATGTTGGCGCGGACGAAAAAGTGTTGGGCGAGGTCTGTGGAGGTGGTTAGCCGATGCTTGGGTGGTCTGTCGTAGCTGTTGTTTAGCGGAGAGCTGGTGTGTACGTACCACTGACGCCCTTCTCCGTGATCACCAAGTCTGGCTTCATTGCTATTATTGCATCGCACATCTGCTTCACCTGCTCCTCCTCAATCTGCAATATCCGATTCCAGTCCTCCTCCTTGCTTATCTCGATGTTTGTCTGACTCTCGCCCTTCTTGTATTCTAGCGGGCAGTCTAGCAGGATTATCCTTGGGTTCTCTATCCTCCGCCTCATCTTGGGATGCGTGATATCCTTGTTCAGCATCACACCATCGAGTACTCTACTGTCCTCAATCTCGCCACCGGGTATCTTCTCCACTCGCGCGTACCGCTTGATGTCGACTTCCTTACGGCCACCACCCTGATCAAACGTGACCGTGCGCACGGCTTGCAAGGCAAGGTTGCACATGAGTTCAGACCAGCGCGACACAAACTTGGTGCCTATCGAGGAGGAGATGAGGGTGTACATTGCCTTGTCGTCGTCGACGTCGACAGGGACGGAGATGTCTTCTATGATTTCGAGAGCGTCGGACAGGGCGCGTTTGAAGGCGGAGATGATGACTACTGGGTGGATGTTGCGTTCGAGTTGGGGAAGGGCTTGCGCCAGGATTTCGCCGGCTGGAGGCGATCAGCATTCGGTACACCTTGATGCCCGTGGTTGACATGTATAGGTACCTAATATGATAACGGTTGTCGTTCCATCTCCTACTTCCTCATCTTGTGTCCGGCTGAGCTCGATCATGCTCTTTGCTGCAGGGTGTGCGACTTCGATCTCTCGTAGTATTGCGTGTCCGTCGTTCGTTAGGACGATGCCGCCCATGGGGTCGAGCAGCATTTTCAGCATTGCTTTGGGACCGAGACATGATCGGATGATGTCTGCTACGCTAGCAGTACGTGAGCTTGGAACGGTCGATGAAGATAGCCGTGGAAGCTTACGTCTTAGCTGCTGTGATGTTCGATAGCTGTGCTTTCCGGCCAAACTGCCTCTCCCCAACTTGGGTGTCTGTATTTCGCTATTAGCAGCTTTTCTAGGGTTGTATTGCTGCCATGACCGTACTCATTACCACTACTGGCGCCTGCATTCTGGATGTTGCTGCTCGTGAATGTGTCTAGATGGTCTGAAGTGCCGTACACAGCGGAGGTATCGTTGATGTTTAAGCTGTAGCCGCCTGCTCTACCTCATCGTCTACAGGTCGCGTCTTGTCGCGATTATTTTCATGGGATAACTAGCAAACACTGGCGCAAACATGCCAAGGGCCCGCTGACGAGGCGCTACTGCTAGAACGGTAAGTCTCAGATGACATAAGTAACGCCCGATGCTGTCTTACGCATACGGACTAGCATCGCCAGTTGCCCCACAGATCTTCCGTTAGCGATGCCGCGTTACCCCATCCCGCGCTAGTCCTCGCCGCCTTGCCGTTTTCGCGTCCTGACTTCGACCGCCCAGCCATTCAGCGAAGTGATCGCTACAGGGCAGCCGGGCTCTGCTGTCCAGACCTCCTTCAAAAGCTGCACTGCTCGCAGCTTGCGGCCATCCTTCCTTCACCTCACTCCGTCCCACCTCCGTCCAAGCTCGCCTCTACTTGGCGCATGTTCCTTCCATCTGCGCCCGCTTTGCGCCCCATCTCGTACCTTCCTAACCGCGTCCTACCTCTATAGCCACCACTCTATTCGACCATTATCTTTTTATATTGCCGCCGTCCATCGATATCTCACCGCCCATACTTCAATCATTCCATTACTACATTTAGATCTATTACAAGGTCGGCCAAAAGAGAACAGCATACAATACTAAACTCTCAAATAGCTTCGTACTAAATAAGCAGTCACCATGGGCCTCAATTACTACGCTTCGTCGCCCACTCTCGTTCTCCCGCCTCAGCAACCATCGCATCATTTCCATGCTAGTCCCAATTCACAATCACTCAACTCGACGGGCATGAACTGGCAGCAGCCCTCTCTCTGCGCGTCAATGCCATCCGTAAAAGCCATCAGACCTACCCTGGCTCACGGCCCTCCATCGCTGAACTACCTCTCGTCATCACCGAAAGGCCAAGCTGGCCGCAAGCGCTCTCGATATGAGGTCGAAGAGTCCCATGAGGATATGCCCGATGGCTCGTACGTCGTTGAAAGCAAGCCGAAACCTAAAGTGGAGCCAATCTACGGACCAGGCATGACGCTCATCTACCCAGACGAACCGGCTCTCATCATAACCGAAGGGTCCCAGAGCGGCACGTGGGTCGAACAACGAGACGAACAGAAGGCGCGAGCAGAATCAGACAGGCCCAAGGCCGTCTCGCGGAAGTCTCAGAGGCGGCTTGATACCGTCACTGCTGGTCCTCGTCCAGCATCGATCGACCTTTCGCAGGCAGTCAACGAGCCCCCTCAATGCACCACAGAAGCACTCTTGGATCAACTGGCCATGCAGCTAGGTGTCGGCTGGAAGCGGGTGCGCGCCGAGGAAGCCAAGGCGGGCTGGGAGACCTTTATCAAGAACCATTACGATCTCGACCAGCCCAAAATCCTGCTCCAAAACTCAAGTCAGGATTACTACCTTGTACACGCGGCTGCCAGCATGCGAGGCCTCTCCTCGGTCCCTCCAGGCT
>JAKLMF010000405.1:0-16752 GCA_022813555.1 Botryosphaeria agaves | reverse complement strand
ATACCAGGGCCCATCGGCAGCCTCGATAGATTGAAATGTGGCCCGTCCGCGTTCGTGTACGAATCCACTTGGCAAGGGAGGGACATCGGCCGATATCATCAGCAAAAAGCCAGAGTGGAGTTGAAATTTATGAGCCAAGAGCTGTCTCTCCTCAAGATGAAGGAGCGGATTTTCAGAATAGCCGGCTTGCTTTACGAAGTGAACGATACGAAGCCTAAAGACCTTGTAATGCTCAGATGTCTAGGTGCGATGGTCACCAGTGGAGCTCGGCCAAAAATGGGGCTTGTCTACTCGATGCCTGTGTCCTCAACTGGCTCAACCCTCACTACCCTGTTCGAGATACTCACGCACCATCGAGCAGATGGGAACACAGCAAATTGGCCAGCGCTAGAATGAAGAAGAAACCTGGCTTACTCTCTAGCTCGGGCGGTTTTCCGGCTGCACGTCGTCGGGTGGCTCCACAAAAGCATCAGGCCGCAGAACGTGGTATTCTTGGGCAACGCAAATGCGTTGGAATCGCCATATCTCGTTGGTTTCGACTACACTCGACAGAATGACGTTAAAGAAAAGACTGAGCGGCCTGACCCGGCTTTCGGCCTCTATCGACATCCGCATGCTCAAGGCGGTGCGAGAAAACGGTACGTACTACCTTGCATCGTATACATGCCGAGTTAATGAGGGGTTCAGATTTCACCCCACGTTTGATGTATTCGCTCTCGGGTTAATCCTGCTGGAGATTGGACTGTGGGAGCCACTAGAACAGCGGGTTGCTGAGTATCAGCATGTCGAGTCGATGACACCAATAGAAGCGCAGCAAGAGCTTCATCGCCGGTTAATAGCGGACCGAGATGTTATGAAAGATGTTCACTTCTTCATGGGAAGTGCATATCACGCGGCGGTGAAGACGTGTCTGACTATCACAGAAGATGAATACGAACCTGGTTTGTATGTTCGAAAGGCCATCGGCATGTTGGAGGATTCTGCACGAACATGAAGGGCACAACGTCTCAGACCCCCTTTCAAGGCTAAGTATTTGGTAAGTGTATAACTACCTCAAACGAGTCGCACTAGATACGTCGTCATCTCGACCGTGTGAAGTGAGCAGGTCTTTCAAAAAGCGCTCAGACAGCTTCTGCAAGGTACTTGCCAATGTAGTCATTGTTGCGAGCGGAATGCACGGGCGGTTGAGAGCCATTCGGATGTGGAAGAAGAGGTCAGACCGTCACGTGATGCCGACTCGTTCTGACGTATCTTGAGTCCGCGCAGAATGATTAGACACCTTACCTAAATCCTATGATCACATTGTTAGACACTTGCCCATGTTGCATACATCGAGTGTTGAGCATGAAGCTGTAACACACATGCGCGGCGGCGCTCGCTGACGAAAGAAGTTTCGAAGCTCGGCCGCGCCAAGATCCATTTGAACTCGAGCTCCATCTCAGAATCGGAATCAAGTTCGGCGCAACACTTCATCTCCCAGTCTCCTACCTATCACTTCTACCCTACCAACCGCTCAAGCACTACTTCCTCCCCCTTTAGAGCTTTCACATTTTGCGCAATGTCACACCCTCAGATTGCCGTTCCACCTCTACCCGTTCCTCCTCTACCGCGGCCAGTAACACTCAACACCTCTTCCGTCTCCGCCGCCGGGTCGTCATCGTTATGGGACAGGATAACAACATGGGCGTCGGAACACAAGGCGGCAGTTTACACAATAGCAGGCGTGACGTTAGTGGTGACGGGCGCGGGCGTGGTATATTATCTGTCAGACTCGAATAAAACCCCGAAGCCAGCAGAAACCACCACACCCGGAAAGAAGAAGAGCAAAAAGAGCAAAGCAAAGGCGAAGGCTGAGGCTGAAGAGGCGCCCAAGAAAGCCCCCGAGCAGGCACAACAGGGTTTGTGACCTTGTTCGTTAGAGGTGGCGGAGCTGACTGGGACGTAGAAGTAAAGAAGCCCACTGCGACAGTGGAAAGCGAGGATGAGCTGCCAGATGTGACCGAAGAATCAGTTCTCGGTCTTTCGGAACAGGTAAGGGTTTATGCAGATTCCCGACACTGTCTCTGACATCGCGCAGGAGCGGAAAGACTATGCCGCGAAGCTCAAGGCCGCCGGTAACAAGGCGTACGGGTCGAAGGACTACATGAAGGCCATCGATTTATACGGAAAGGCTATCCTCTGCAAGCAGGACCCGGTTTTCTACTCCAACCGCGCAGCATGCTGGAACGCCATGTCAGACTGGGATAAGGTCATCGAGGACACAACAGCCGCGATCAATCTAGATAATGAGTACGTTAAGGCGCTGAACCGGCGAGCGAATGCCTATGAGCAGGTCGGGCGGTACAGCGAAGCGCTGCTAGACTTTACGGCCAGCTGCATCATCGACGGTTTCCGCAACGAGTCCAGTGCGCAGGCTGTCGAACGGTTACTGAAGAAGGTCGCGGAGGAGAAGGGCAAGAAGATACTGGAGGGCAAGGAGAAGAAGTTGCCGAGTTCGACATTCGTCTCCAACTACCTGCAGAGCTTCCGGCCACGGCCAGCGCCCGCAGGACTGGAGGAGACGGCGGAGCTGGATGAGGAGTCGGGCAAGGGACAACTGAGGAAGGGTCTGACTGCGATGGGCAAGAAGACCGGCGAGGGATATACAGAGGCAGCACAAGCGTTCGACAGGGCGCTCGAACTGGACGACCTAGGAGAGCACGAGGCGTTCGCATACAACATGCGGGGCACCTTCAGGTACCTCCGGGGCGACAGCAACGACGCACTGGCCGACCTCACCAAGGCCGTCGAGCTCCAGCCCTCCCTCACACAGAGCTTCATCAAGCGAGCGAGCATGCACCTCGAGCTAGGTAAGATCCCCACCCCGCTCACTCCTAGCAACCCATCTAACCCCCGCCCCCTTAGGCAACCGCGACGCCGCCGCCAACGACTTCGAGCAAGCCATGGCCCAAAACAAAGACGACCCCGACATCTTCTACCACCGCGCGCAACTCCACTTCATCCTCTCCGAATTCCCGGAGGCCGCCAAAGACTACCAAAAATCCATCGACCTGGACCCCTCCTTCATCTTCTCGCACATCCAGCTCGGCGTCACCCAGTACAAGATGGGCAGCATCGCCAGCAGCATGGCCACCTTCCGCCGCTGCATGAAGAACTTCGACAAGGTGCCGGACGTGTATAACTATTATGGGGAGCTGTTGCTGGATCAGCAGAAGTACCAGGAGGCGATTGAGAAGTTTGACACCGCGGTCGATATGGAGAAGGCGAGCAAGCCGCTGGGGATGAATGTGCTGCCGTTGATTAATAAGGCGCTCGCGCTGTTTCAGTGGAAGCAGGACTTTGGGGAGGCGGAGAAGTTGTGTCAGAAGGCGTTGATCAGTATGTCTGCACACGTCTCATTGCGTCATCGTGGCTAGATTGTGGAGGAAGGAACGCGGGGCTGACGGTGCGATACAGTTGACCCCGAATGCGACATTGCTGTCGCGACGATGGCGCAGCTGCTGCTGCAGCAGGGCAAGGTGACCGACGCGCTGCAGTACTTTGAGCGGGCGGCGGAGCTGGCGAGGACGGAGGGCGAGATCGTGAACGCGCTGTCGTATGCTGAGGCGACGAGGACGCAGCTTGCGGTAAGTCATCATCGGTAATTGAACGGGTTGTGCGTGTTGCTGATATGTTCTGTTTGCAGGTCCAGGAGAAATACCCACAGTTGGCCAGCAGGCTACAAGGAGGCATGGGGGCTATGGGGATGAGATAGCGGATTCGGCTAACGCGCGGGCTGTCTCTCATCTCTCTCTGTTACCATCTAATCGCTTGTATGGGCGGGTGGGGCTTCATCATAACTGTCTTTTGGACAACCTTCTCGCTACTGTATTCATCATCTCCACTTTTCTGGTGCTCATAGCGTCTTCTTGTGCGACAAAGTGGGAGAGGGGTGTAGGTAGGGTAAAGGATTCTTGTAACATAAGAGGGCTTTGAAGCACAGGTGGATGATAGGTGAGGGCTACGTAGGTGATAATTTGAGAGTGTCTACAACACGTGGAGCTGGTTGCTGGCTGGCTGTTTCGAAATAACTGTCGGTGACTACTCCATCACGTGGACGGTCATTTGTTCAGACAGGTTGATTCCAGTCGACTTGCACGTGCAAGCGGTTGCATGAATCATTATATTGGTTCCTCCTTCCGCTGGCAAGCCGTCCCACGCTTCATCTGGACGCGGAGGAAAGCTGTGCCGGTGCCACGGGGGCCACGCAAAAAGCATTGGACTTTGCGAGAGATTGCGGCCGGGTGCTCGGTTTGACTGCCAGTTCCTGGCTTGCGGTTGTTGTCTGATGCAGGACGGACCGAGGGTTTCCCTGCAGACATGCGGCGCGCCGGGCAGGATCATGGGGGCTTGGCTGTTTCAAAGTCAAAGTTAAAGTTTCTGATGGTGGGTTGTGCGTTGTCTACGGGGATGAGGAGAGACGGATGGAGCTGACTCTGCCAGAGAGTATGGCGAGATACAGTAGTGCTGGAAGTGTCTGCTAAGGTGCACTTGAACGCAGTGTGTATTGACGGCATCTCGAACCTTAGCAAAAATAGCAGCATGTCCCCCATACAATATTGGCTAACGCGATGAGGGCCCGCGATGCGACGCTATGTTCCGCTTGGGGCCAATCGTCTCCGCCTGTGGCACTCTAGATGCACGCTTGACACTGCCAGATCTATTGTACTAGACTCGACTGCGTGCTCCATATGAGAATGTTCGCCTCATCCAGGGACACTACAGACAATCGTGCGCTCACTCTGCGGTAAGAGACACTATTGAAGAAGGCATCCCGCTGGTTGTGGCAGCGAGTCAGTTCGTGTCGGGACTCCGACGACGGCCGATCTCACAGAAGCTTTGCGCTATCCCTCATTCGGTTCTGCGACAGGCCAAGCTCTGCGCCGCCAGCCAGCCTTGTCAAAGGAGCCCTTCTCCTCACTCTCAACAACCACCATCAAAACCACCTCTTCCTCCACCCCTGCTGTCACTGTACACTCTGAGTTCACCTGTCGCTCGCTACCTTCACTTCGCTTTCGTTTCCATCCGACCTTACTCGTACATACCACATCACTCTTCGCCTTGCTCGATTGGCCTCAGCCCCGTCTCATCTCCACCCGAATCGCCGTTCTTTGTCTTCAGCGCTCAACAACATCGCATCTCGTGACATCGCGTCTCTTCCAACCATTCGGTTCAGTACACTCCTTTGAACCAGCCTGTCGCAGCTCCGCGTCCTCGGATCTTGATTCACCCTCGTCGAGCGGACCGCGTGCTTCTGCGACAAGTCGTTCCGCACTGTTCTGGCTCTAGTATCTCCCTGTCGACACTTAATACATATACCGGCATACGATATTGCAAGACTCCGGACACTATACAGTCGCCACCATGGCGCTCTCGAGCAAAGGTGAGTTCTCAGGAGAGGCGGTAGATCAGGACTGTCGTAGCTGACATTGGCCCAGCAGCTGAGAATGCCCTGCGCACGATATTCCGGCGATGCGTCCAATGTCCCGAACAAGTCCCCTCATGCCCTGTCTGTCCTGAAGGCCAGGTCTGTTCACAAACCGTCATCTCCTGCGATGCCTGCCCCAAAACCACCTGCGTCAAATCCTCCCTCTCCGGGGCCACCACAACCAACCAAACCTCCAACCGCTCCTCCGGCCCCAACGTCGGCGCTATTGCCGGAGGCGTAGTCGGCGGCGTCGTCTTCATCGCATTAGCAACCTACCTAATCTGGCGCTTCTGCCTGAAACGACGGCGACAAGCCTTAGCCGACGAATGGGCCGAAGACTCACACATCAACGAGAAGGACGGCGTGGAGAACGACTTCACGATGCGCCGCGATGCCCGCTCCTCCACCCACACCGTCACCTCCATGGCCTCGAGCGTCCTAACCCGCGCCTCCAACATCATCCAGATCGCCTACATCCCCGGCGTCACCAACCGCTCCGGCGCCGCCTCCCCCGGCTTCGCCGTCCCGCCCGTCCCGCCCATCCCCATCCCCACCACCACCCAGCCCTACACCGACACGCCCGACCAGCACTTCTTCGTCCCCGGCGACCTCAGGGACTCCACGTACTCGGGGCTGAGCAGCACGACGGATGGCGGCAGGAGCAGCTATGCGCACAGGCAGAGCCTGACGCCGAGTCTGGCCCGGACCAGTCTCGCGAGCACAGTGTACAGGAACAACGCGGTGCTGGACCCGATGCCGGCGCAGACGATTGTGAGGGGGAAGGCGGCGGTCGTGAGCGTCAAGAGTAGTCAGACGAGCAGTCCGGCGGAGACGCCGGGCACGGAGACACCACCGACGGTCAGCCACAGCGGCAGCTTGAGCAACAATTATAATGGCAGAGGAGGCGCGAGGTTCGTGGGCACGGCAAGACCGGTGCCGGTGCGCGTGCCGAGCAGTAACGACGACGTGGGACAGAGCCCTGTCGGCAGCGTGAGGAGCACGGCCACCGTGGGCCGCCCGGTGCCGCTGAATATCGTGCGGAAGAACGGGAAGATCGCGATGAGTATCAGCACGACGCCGGAGTCGTCGAGGCCGCCGACCGCGGGGACGGTGGGGCAGACGAGTAGTCTGGAGGGAGAAGCGCGGACGCAGACGCAGACGCAGACGCAGAGCCAGACACAGGGATTGGGACTGGCGCTCCGACCACTGACAGAAGTCTCCATGGCCTCCTCCGCCGACTCAGAGGGCACGCACGCCCGGGCCCGCCGCTCCGTCGCCGACGCCATCGCTGCGTCGCCGAGCACGGACGAGTCCGACGACGAGGATGCTGACGAGGGGGAGCGGCACGAGCGCTCGCGCCGGAGCTTGTTAAGCGCCGGGCAGCGCGATTCGGCGGCGCTGGTGAGCCCGTTCAGGGATGAGGCTGAGACGGCGAGGCGGAGTGTGCAGGGGCAGGGGCTGACAACGGTGATTGAGGAGGCGACGAGACGGGCGAGACGGGAGAGCGTGCATGGCGGGTTGGGGAGTTTGAATGTCAGGGCGAGTGGGGAGAGGGAGAGGGATAGGGATAGTAGTCCTTTTGGGGATGGGTATGCGCTGTGAGGGGGTGGTGCGATGGGGAGTTGGGCGCGGGAGCGTTCTTGTTAGGGAGGTGGGCTGCGACGAGATTTATGGGGAGTTCTTTGTAAGGTGGGGGATATCAGGGCTTTTTCTTCTGGGAGGATCCTCACGATTTCATTCTGACGACGATCTGATTTTGATGGGGTGGTGGGGTTTGGATTCCCTGAGCGTTTCGCTGGTGCGCGCAGGTCGTTGCGAGATGGATGCGCGCTTCGAGATTCGATTATGAGAACACGTTCGCTTTGCCTGACTCTCCCAAATTGTGTACGGTTGTGGTTTCTTGACTGCCTTCTCTCTTGCCCTAGATGACCACCGACTTCTCGACAGCGGTTCATTGTTTGACAACATCTCAACTGTTGGGTCGCTTTGATTGTCGAACGAGTTGGGTTGTCAGAACTACGTGCTGGAAGTGAAATATCCAAGGTGAGTTACAGCTTCACCATAGGTAACCAAGCATGCTATCGAGCCGGAAATTGGGCTGCACTTGGAAGACTTCCTTCGGGGTCTAAGCACGCTGGAAAACATGATTCTACAGAGCACGCCACATATGCCTCATATTGTGGCATAGACTCCATGAACACCATCAACACACCTTCGCCGTATCACCGAACCCGATCCACCCAAGCCCGCAAGCCGCTTCCCCCAACACAGCCCCGACACTCTCCCAACTAAACCCCACGGAACTGTCCTCAAAGTCAGCAAGGCCCACTCCCACCAAAAGCGCGAACAAGTCACTCACCATCCTCACAACCAAAAACCACATCGCCCCGACAAACCTGAACGCGCTCAGCCCCGCCACGCTCCACAGCACGACGGCCATATAAATCCTCGCGCGATCATTCGAATCGTCCGCGCGCTGGCTCGGCGCAATAATAACCTGCAACCCGCCCGTCTGCAACACCACCGCGCAAAGCGCCAGATTGCAGAACATCCACGCCAGCACCACCGCGCTGCGAAACCCCTTGTAATAATCCTCCTGCTTGTCCTGCGCGCTGGGGATTTTCTTGGGGGGCTCGTACTTGGCGGCGAAGGCGCGGAGCTCGGTTTCGTATTGGGTGTTGAGGTCGGCGTCGTCGGTGGGGATGGCGACGTCGACTTTGCCGCCGGGTTTGGTGGTGACGGCGCCGAGTTTCTCGGGCTTGTCGTCGCCTTTGGTGCCCCAGGTTATGTCGTGGGTGTTGCAGAAGGCGTAGACGTTGAGGATGTTGATGTAGGTGGGCGTCATGAGGAGGTATTGGAAGAACTGGGAGGTTGGAAAGGGGGGATTAGTGGAGGCGGCGGGGAGAGGAAAGAGTGGGGGTGTGGGGGGATGGGGGCCGGGAGGTGACGGGGGAAGAGGGACTTACTGATGTGAACATGTGCCAGGGGTCGAAGAAGAGGAACGAGCAGACGAAGTAGAGGATGTAGGTGGAGCACATGGAGACGATAAGGGTGAAGAAGAGAGGGTTCTTGATCAGGTCGGAGATTGTGAATTTGCCGTCTTTGGTTTCTTCTTGGATGGAGCGGACGGTAATAAAGACGGACGCGAACATGAGATATCTAAATCAGATATTAGCGGTGTGCTGCATCGACGAGGTCGCAAAATTTGTTAACTTACGCCATGATGATGGCCCAGAAGTACACCTGTGTCATATAGAACTTATTCGACCCCTGAGGACGATTACCCAGGGCGAGCACAAAACAGGTAATGAGTGTGGCCAGGTAAGCCCACTCGAAGACAATAGACAAGATCTTGCCCGCAGTTCCGAGAAGTGCTCCATCGCTGAGAGAGTTGGTCAGGATGCGGAAGACGAGGAAGAAGTTACCCTGGATAGCAAGTCAGCCAACCATTCAAAAACCAAATCTGGCAAAAACTTACAACAGCGAACCAAGCGAATATCATACTGATAGTCTGGTACACAAACTCGATCAAAAACATCATTTTGCGCAAGAAAGAGTGATCGCTTCGGAATATCTGCAGCGAGTGTGCCAGGGCATAGACCGCAGCAAAGAAACTCCCGTTAAGCCATCTTCGCCGCTGGAGGATGAAGTCGGCCATTTCGGTTGGAACGTCAGTCTCGCCTGTTGCTGACTTGACGTATTGCAGGATCCAGTGACAGTTCCTTTTCGATACCAGCTCGAAACACAAGATTCGGTCCTCAGCCAGATACATGTTTGCGGTGAAGATGCCGGCATTGGCACCGTGCATCTTCTCACCGGCAAAGTACTTCTCGAGGGGTCCGTTGCCAGTCTTGTCGTTCTGCAGCGCCACATAGCGGTATGCTGAGAATGCACCGGGCAACACGGAGATGAAACCAAAAGCGGATTCTAGCGGCTTATCAAGGATGTTGCTCATTTTGTACTCGAAGTTTTGCGTGGCGACAAGAGGGTTGAGCAGCTTCTTTCCATGGACCAACATGGCTTTGATCTCACCACATGCACCAGCGCACATCGGCTCGAGATCGAAGGCTTTCCAGAGTTGATAGATTGAGTCTTTGCCAGGCTTCGTTCCGGCGTCTATCAGCACGCAGATGTTGGGTTGAAGGATATTACCAAAAGCCTGGAAGAACCATCGATGTGAGTTGATCTTCTTCTGGTTCTTCTCCTTGAGGCAGAACAGTATCTGCACGGGCGTGTTGCCTTTCTTCACGTTGACAACGCCCTTCTTGATCTCGAGAGTCATCTGGGTGGTGTACTGCATAGACTATCAGTCGGGTGGTTCCACTGGCTACGAAACCACGTACCTCGTATATATGCGCTGTGACATCCTTTCCATTGACTTGCTGCTTCGCAATGCCATCCTGGTAGACTCCCATAGCGGCCAGCACCGCTCTTGTCCGAGGATTGATCTTGGCACGTCCGTCGCTCACCACACACACAACGATCTTCTTCCAAGCCTCCTTGCCCCACGTCTTACTGCTCGTCCTGCTGTTCATGTATTCGATGTTCTTGATCACGCCCATCATCGTCCGTGCGAACAGCTCGTCCTCCTCGTTATACATGGTCACGACGATAAAGAGCTCCGTATGTCGGGGCTTTGCAAATAGCCTCTGGCGCAAGGTGTAGCGCTCACCGTCAAAGTCCGCTGGGTCGCACGTTGCTGCCGAGTACCGCATATGTGTGAACTCGTCTCGTTCTGGCGGCTGCGCGTGCTGCACCTGGTTGAGTAGTCGGGGAGGAATTGGACAGTCGAGCACGAGATTGCCGTGAAACAGCTGCACCTCTTTAACGGTCTTCCACCTCCTTATCGGAGCCGGACTCGGTGTTGGCTGTGACTCATCGGCATACCCAGCTTGAAGGTGTTCTTGTGTAGCGATGTCGCCAGCTTGATGCGGATCAGGACCGTACGCGTTCGGAGGTTGGAGTATCGGCCGATCATCCTCCTCGTCTTGCCAGTAGTGTACATCTTGGGGCGGATAGTGGCCTAGGGGACGATCTTCGTGCGGCGATGGAGTGTAGGACTGGTTGTAGTATGCGTCGTGGTGGTCTTGCGGCGAGATGGCAATGTCACCGGAGTGCGGTGGATAGCCTTGAGGCGAAAATCTATGGTCTGCTTCATACGCCTCATTGTGACCGTAGGAGTTGTTTATGTTTTCGACCGAGTACTGTGACGCAAATGAGGTCAGCTTCTGTCACGGAACATGGCGAGACCTTCTCTCACCGTTGGTTGCGCTTGCAATCGGTCGCCCACTATGTGTGCGCCTGGTCCTGGCCCCATCGGTATCTCTAGAGGCTGCTCCTGAGGCACGTATGGCCTGTCCTCCAGCTGGTAGCCTTCAAAGGGATGACCAGGCGATGGTCTTCGGCCCTGGTGCGGGTCCATTTGCGATGGGAAATATTCGTCCTGATGATATCTTCTTTGCGGTGAGTAACGATCGTCTTCGTCGTCTCCAGGAAGACCGCCTGCGGATCCCCCAGATTGTCAGTCAGACTGAGCGATATGGACGCGGAAGCTCCTAGAGAGCGCGCGCATCTCGTGCAAGTGTCATGATACGGTTGGAGTGGGTGCGTGGAATGCGGATGGCTTGCTCAAGCATGCGGAGTGCATAAGGCATGCATCCACAGACCACTACAACCTCAACGACCACTTCAAACCAGACGCACACTCTTTGCGAGGCTTCTCTACGATGGTCCAACGTACCGAGGCGATTGTATGACATCTTAGTGGTTTAACCTTCCCTCCAACAGACGGTTTGCGCACTAAACGGTCGAACAGGGTTTAACAAGGCTCAAACGGTCTGATGTCCTGTTGTCGCAGAGTATACCCTACGCGAAAGGTGTATGGGTTTGAAGAAGGCTTCGACGGGGATTGGTAGTTGCACGGTTTCAGCTATAATGAGTGGGATACACGGTGTAATGATCGACTGTTTACACTCATCAGCCGAAGTTTCCAAGATGCTCAAAGTCTGCAACAGGGAAGCATACCTGAATATTACTGTAGCGAAGAGATTGCAGAGCGTAACTGAATGTAAGTGTACTAAATGAGCTGACGATAGTAGCCTCCTATTCCTGTCGTGTCCACGAAGCCACAGCAGCTGGACGCCTGCGGGAGTTTTGAAACGAGTCCCAAGCCTTCGCGCTCAGCCCCACGCTTCGTGTCCCTCCCGTCTTGCCCTCCCTAGCAACCGCCGGCCTCGCCTGCATCATCGACAACGAGCATTACACGTGCTTATATCTGGTCTGACCCACATGTCGAGTTCGTTGATTCCTAACGTTACAACTCGCCTGCCTTGGCGTGTTTCTGCATAATATACGACAGCGCCGGTCAGTCTTGTCAGCGCCTGGCGTGTCCCTTATATGCAAGCCACTCTCAGCTGAATCCCGATGGGCTGTGTCAATTGAGGGAGTCTCAAATTACGACCATCTAGTGCCCTTGAGCATGTCTGGCTAGAGTGTCGGCTACCAGAGGACCACCTCTCTTAGTGTGCTGTGATGGTACAATACCAAGCAAAAGCCCTCGTCAACTGTCTCTTGGTATCAGACCAAGCGTCGGTAGGGGCATATTCAACAGGGTGCAATCCGGCATCAAACGCGTTGATTGAGAGTGAATGGAGGGGCAGTACAAGTTCCATGCAGTGATATGCGTTATCTTCTTAGACTTGAGATGTCCAGCACTGCACGCTCGGCCAAGGGCAGACAAGACTGGCACAGCGTGTTCAAACAGCTCTCTCTACAAAAGACGAATGAAGCCTCTACGCATTTCTCGACCCAGGTGAATACATCATCTACCGCAAGACGCAATGCAACGTGATTCATATCTGAGAAGGACGGCGGAGGAGATAGTTGGCTCAGCGCCACAGCAGATCTTGCTGATTAATTCACCGAGCAAGCCGCATCAACACCTGCATCTCTTCTACACTTGAGATCTGCGAGTATTGAGTCATTGTTGTCTAGGGGCTGCTCTTCTTGAGCCTGAGATATATAGCTGCCGAACATGTGTAGAGTCTGCAGTGTTCAAAACTCATCCTTCTGAGCGTCCATATCACTACGAACCATGGCGCCATCCCAGTACCTTCGTGCAGTCCATCCTGAAGCTCACTCCGACAGGCCCTTCAGTCAGCCGCCCGAAAATGTGCGGGTCAAGCAGCAGCTCTGCGAAGTCGATGTCCCGCCGCAGGCCATGGCCGAACTCAGGCGCCTCGCTGAAACGGCAAGGTTAGGCCCCGAGACGTTCGAGAATTCACAACCTGTGACGAACCCTAAGTATGGTTGGTCACGTTCGGACCTCGCACTAGCAGTTCAAGAATGGACCACAGATCTACAGTTCGACTGGTGAGTCCGCTGACATGCATGATGGCTCATACTGATGCGGCATAGGATGAAGGTTCAAGACAATATCAACAAAGTCCCGCACTTTTCTACAACTGTAGATTACGATGGCCACTCCTATACAGTGCACTACGTTGCGCTCTTCTCTAGAAGAAGCGATGCTGTACCGCTGGTCAACATCCATGGCTGGCCTGGTTGTTTCCTGGAGTTTCTTCCGCTCATGAATATCCTCCAACAAAGATACACTCCTGATACGCTTCCCTATCACTTCATCGTCCTTTCAATGCCCGGTTATACCTTCTCTTCAGGACCGCCAACTGATCGGGATTTCTCCACTTTCGACGTGAGTCGCATCTTTCAGGCTCTTCTCCACCAGCTCGGTTTCGAGCACTACGTCGTAGCCGGCGGCGATGTCGGTAGCCGTGTCGCGCGCGCTCTCGCTGTCGATGACGAGGCTTGTTCAGCCGTCCACCTCAACTTCTGTTTCGATCTCAACATGCACGGCTTCCCACGAGACGGCCTGACTGCCGAAGAGAGTCAACGCCTGGAGACACTGGACGAGTTCATGAAAACAGGCGTCGGCTACGGCATGATGCACGCTACCCGATCCGCAACCATAGGAATAGTCTTGTCTTCCAATCCCGTCGCTCTCCTTGCTTGGATAGGAGAGAAGTTCTTGACTTGGGCAGACAAGTTGCTTGGAACTGAGACTATTCTTACATTCGTCACGCTCTACTGGTTGACGGATACGTTTCCAAGGAGCATTTATCCCTACCGTGCGGACTTTGCATCCAGCGATGAGATCCCATCTCATGGGAACCCGCGTTGGCGCATTCCAGACGGAAAGCCATTCGGGTTCTCGAGCTTTCCGAAGGAGATTCAGCCCGTGCCAAGACCATGGGTGGAGAGGACAGGGCGGGTTACTTTCTGGAGGGATCATGATCGTGGGGGTCACTTTGCGGCGCTGGAGGAGCCCGAAGTGATGCTACAGGACTTGGAGGGGTTTGTGGCACACGTCGCAGCGAGAGGAAAGATCTTTGATCAGACCACGAGCCAGGATTCAGCCTTGCGGTGATTGCAGTTTGCTTGAACCGTTAACAACCTCTCTATGTATTATGGTACATATTCTATTCATCACAAATTTTCCTTTACGCGTTCACTCCTTCGTCCTGAGACAACCAGCCTGGGATCGCCTCAAGCAGCAAACGACACAGGAGTCCGTCCAAGAACCTTACGAACAGCCTTTGCAAGATTCCGTGACCCCGAGCTCCTCCCCCGAAACGCCTCCTCAATCTCATCCAACGACTTCCCCTTCGTCTCCGGCATAAACACCGCACACACCGCCGCCGTAAGCAGCGAGCACCCCCCAAACAAAAAGTACGCTCCAAAACTACTCCTCGCCAAAAGAATCGGCGTCGCCAGTGCCACCAAAAAATTCGCAATCCAGTTACTCCCGTGCGCCAGACTCGTCGCCGACGCCCTCGTCCGTCTCGGCTGGATCTCCGCCGCATACACCTTGATGCCGACGGCCCAGGAGACGCTGAAGATGACCGCGAAGACGTAAATGCAGGCGACGACGACCCAGCGGCCGGCGCCGAAGCCGCCGTGCACGGCGTCGCCGGCGTACAGCCCGCCGATCACGAACATGGTGGTGGCGAGGCCGAGGCCGCCGTAGATGGTGCTGTGGCGGCGGCCCCACTTGTCGGAGAGGAGGAGGGCAGGGATGGTGACGCCGAAGATGACGAGGGCGGAGACGCCGGAGGCGAGGAAGGAGGCTTGGGAGGAGCCGAGGCCGGCTTGGGTGAAGAGGAGGGGAGCGTACTTGGAGGGTGTTAGCGTGTTTTCTCTGTGGTCGGTGTGAAGGGGAGGGCTTACGTAGAGGACGCCGTCGATGCCGCTGAATTGTTGCATGGCCATTACGAAAGCTGCAAGAGCAGTGCGCGCGCGGACGTCCCGGGAGAAGACGTCGAAGAAGCGGGGTCCGGTTGCGGGCTCCTGGGTGGATATGGCGGGGGTGGTCTCTTGTTGATTGAGCGAGTGAGTAGAGTTTGAAGAACTCTGGAGTTCCACGGCGGTCGATTCTCCGCTGAGTTGATCTTCGGCCTTCTCGCGCTCTGCATGGCCAACGCCTAAGACGTCCCATGCTGCGGACGCTTCGGCTTGACGACCGCGGAGGGCCAGCCATCGCGGAGAAGGGACGAGCCAAAGGGTTGACGCTATGGCGAACATGAACGATAGACAAGCTAGAATGACGAAGGGGATGCGCCACGAGAATGACGACTGTATTCTACCAGTTCCGTAGCAAGTGAAGAACCCAGTCACGAGACCGAGCGTGACCAACAACTGAGGACCTGTTGTCAGAGGTCCTCTTTGGCTAGGCGGTGCTATCTCGCAGATGTAACTGTCGGTTGTCAGCTGTCTTCGTATCTCCAGATCGGGGCTGACCCACACGACCAAGGTGCCCAGATACAGTCCTTCACCAATACCTTCAATGCACCTGCCGACGATGAACATGGCAAGGCTGACCGCTGCCGCCTCCAAAGCTGCGCCAAGTCCGAAGATCAGAGCGCCGATGGCGATGCCCTTGGGACGGCCCAGTAGATCCGCTACCCGTCCGGCGAAGAACGAGGACACGGCAGCGGGAATCAAGATGGAGGAGACGATCAAACCGTGGACGGTAGCGGATTGTGTTCCGAACTGTGATATGAAACTCTTCATAACAGTGACAGGTCCGATCACGCCCGTGTCCATGCTGGAGCTCGCGTATCAGTTCTGCTTCTCGCAGTATAACTTTGGGGTTCGTACCCGAAGAGAAACCCGCCGAGCGAGCAAAGTATGCTGGCGAGAACATATCTCGGTAGACGACGGATAAGTCTGTGTTGATGCATCTTTTCAAGAGTACTGTTTCAGTTTCTTTTAGTTATGGCGAGAGTGTTCTCAGAGAGGAGTTCTTAGTTTGTTGAGATCTGCGGACGGCGTTGAGAAGCGAGTACCTTCTCTTGGAGGCCAAAGAGGATTGAGGGGGAGATACAGTACGGATGCGAGCGCTTTTATCATCGTTTCCAACTCACGATGTGTCGAACAGAGGATAAATGAATTGGTAAGCAGCAATGAAGAGCTGAACGTGAAGTACCTCGTTACCGTCATCGCTCTCCTGTTGTCAGTATTGAGGATCGACAGGCACCGTGAAGTTCGCCTAATGCGAAATAGCACGGCGCCACACAGCGCCGGTCTTTCATGGATCTGGGCTGCTTATTGGAGCTCGGAGACGGGAGACTTGCGCTTTTTAGGAAAATTATACGGCAATAGATGCGGGAATCTGCATTTCTCCAACCCACACTTCCGTACCTATCTTTTGCTCATCGAGTAGTGTCCTACGACATGAAACCACGTCACCGGTGAAGGATCATGAAATGTGATCACGATGATGCGTTGCTTAGAAATATCAAGCATGAGGTAAGAAGCACCAACCTCCAGAGGTGGCTGGCCCATCTGGCGGGCGTCCATCACGGTGTGGTCCGCTCAATTCGGAAGCAGTCATTGTTCGTTGCATCCAATATCTATCGCGCATCACTACTTTCATGATCGGGCTCTCTTCTCATGCTTTGGCCTCATTTCGCATCGCTTCGCGTCCGCTCGTAGCGTCTTCCCGTAATGTCAAACGCTTCCGCAAGCTCTCAGTGCAGAAGCGGGTATGTAAAGTCCCAGCACTAGCGTATGGCTGAATATCAGACGCGAACGTACCATCTTAATGTCAAATTGATAGACCATCGAGGCCCGTCACAGCGCTGCCTCGACGAGCTGCTGCAACCTTTTCACCCTGCTACGGGTGTGGAAGCCTAGCCGCGTCTCAACATCATCCAGTAGAGTCCATATCCTCGTCTTCTGTGCGATACCGTCAATGTGCTTGGCTGCTG